>VZTL01073408.1:17710-108309 GCA_013400535.1 Scopus umbretta | reverse complement strand
TTAATAAATTGACTACTGCATTACTTAATTTCTGCATTATTATATTGCTGAAAGTGGCTCTTACAAGCTTTGAATGGAAAGATATCTGGTTTGTAGTTTGTATATGGGACTCCTGTCACTTAGCATTAAAAAGATCAACCTGTGCTGTTGCAATTACTATAATCTGCTTAAATAGATCAATTCTTCCTTTTTATTGCTGTATTTACATTTATAGAACAAGAAAATTTACATTAAAACCATAATAAACTTCATGTGCAACGTGCTGCAAAAATAGAGTAGATTTAAAAAGCTGCTCTCAATAGCTTGTTCTGTTAAGAGATAAGAGATTCAAACTCCAAAACATTTGTTTACTGTGCACTATTCCCCTGAAGTAGCAATTAGACAGGGGCAGCAGAAGTATGTTTCTGAGCTTTCACTGAATTAGGTCTAACATGGTATTTTCTTAGTCATACAGTATTTGAAAGCTTTCTCTTTCAGGAAGTTATAAATAAGATTGGCCAAGGCATAATGTTTTATATTTTAGATTAAATCCATGCTACTTGAGGCTTTTTTTTTTTCCTGAAACACAGACCTCTTGTGGCTTCAATACATGTTTTCTTTAACTTTATTTAGTATCTAGGTGAAATATCCTTGGCCACCTGGCATGTCTCAGCACCATAAAATACCATGCTAACTTAAATGAAAATAACTATCATTTTTACACATATATAATGAAAATGGAGAGAACTTAAATATGCACAGATATCCTGTACTAAAGTGCATTAGAAATTCACTGACTACCGTTGCTATACAGATTTCTTTCTGTATAATACAGGAAGAATTACACCTTTGTAAGAATATTTTAATTGCATTTTTCCTGCTGATTTTTCATCATGTTTCAGGTATTTATAAAAGCATTTATGTTCTTACTTAAAGCCCTTATTCTTCTTCACGTGGATGACAACATTTGCATTCTTACTACCTACTAAATGCAATACTGGACTTCCCCTCCACTCCAATTACATAAGCCTACAAATAGCTCTTCCTAAAAGGTACTTGATAATCAGAAAGAGTTTACTGGTGAAGCCATATTTCCTCTCCCACCCCAAAAAAAAAAAACCCCAACAAACAAGATCTCATTTTCATCCCATGTATGGGAGCATTTTGTTTCTGTTATTCACTATTCTACTTTTCAGGATAACCTAGAAAAGTGTCTCTCATCACATTTAGTCTGATCAAAATAAGGCAAGTGTGCTCCACAGTTTGTGCTTATGCAAAAATACAGAAGAAAAGTTAGCTGAAAATATTAAAGTCCTCTTAAACTACAGGTATTTTCAACACATTTGAAGTATCAACGAGAAAGGTATCAAGAGCGATCTTCCAGCCTTCAGTTATTTTCAGTCTTAAGACTCTTCCCCCCAAATTAACAGAACAGCTAGAATTGCAAGACAGGTCCTCTGAAAAGAACATGAAATTACTCTGTAAAATTCCAAACCTGGTAACTCCTTTATTAAGCCAGCCTACAAGCCAGAATCACATTACATTTCCTCTTAAAGAGAGCTTCTGCCTGCAGTTATCTCAATGACAGCGCCCATAGTTGATATAAATCCCAACAGCAGCACTGGTAACAGTAATTGTTCAGTGCAAAGTGCAGAAATTTTTCATGAACAGAACCAAAGGCAATGTGTAAATATGTACCCTTCAAATATTTTAAATCGTAAGTTACTATCACAGGTCAAAAGATGACAAAAGCAATGAAAGCGATCTTTGCCCAAACCTCTGCACTACCCAAAACATTAGAAATCATGCCAAGCCTTGCTCATAAGTGCTCCTTTCTAATAATTAAGTACTCTAAGCATACCCTTGTTCATGGGGAATAGGAAATGGTGGCTTTAAATTATAATCTGCTGGCAGTGACAGTGACAGACTAGTGTTCGGGCCCTCTTTAGCGAAAATTAGCAATGTTTCAAAGAGAACAAGACATAGCAACAGGAAGAAAGAAGAGGGTAAAAAGTTCATTTTAACAAAAAGGCCATTTGCAGTACTGGAAAGAAATCATGACATCAATAAGAAATCAATTTTCCAGCTCTCCTCAACTAAGGAAATCCATCCAAGGGAAAAAATTAAGGCTGTTATCATTACAGCTAAGAGGTTGTTGTTTCTTTTCCTCATCATTCTCTGAAATTAATACTTACACCAGTACTTTGTCACAGAATACTGGAGGAATGCCTTCCTTTTAGATAAAAGCTATCACATTCAAAAAAAATTGTTTGCGCAGAGATTAACTTGAAGAAAAAAGAACATGAGACAACACCAGTGCAGTGCAATGAAGGATTTTTTTTTTGGCAAATTAGAATTGTAAGGGGAAGGAACAGCCATTTTGTTACATGGAAATAACATCTCCCCATCATTTAATCAACAGGGAATATGGTGCAATCAAAACAAATATGGGTAGCTACTACCATCTAAAGTCTAAGTGATAACATTAAGGACATTAGCAGCAAACATGCACAGACTGTAAGCTCTTATTTTGTAGATTTTCATCTGTTTTCATCTAGAAAGAGCCTAGTGTATATTCAACTAGAACAAATAAGGTATTCCCAGAATGAGAAATGTACTAGTGGATTGTCTTTCATGTACCTCAAAAAAACCCCCATGAAGATTTGCTAATGAATATAGGCAGTAACATTTAAACCAAGCTTCTATCAGGCCAAAACAATTATGGTTTTCTATATACAACAGCATGGAGCAGTGTCAGAATCAGAAGGACAACTCATGCTCATTCAATAACATCAAGTCAGAAAATAGTCAATTTCGATCAGCAGCTTAAACTCTAAAAAATTTGAGAAGAAAGTATTTTACATGCACATTATAGATAAACTTTCAACTTTGAGATAGGCAGGTAGAAAAGCTTTGCAACCTTTCCCCAAAAAACACTCCACTGTTTCTACAGCCAAAGTTGCCTGAGTTCCTGAGAAAAAGAAGAGATTTTCCATTCTCTCTCCACCTCATCCTGAAAACCACAGAGAAGGTAAACGGAAAAGATTAAGAATGAAACAAAACAATTGAGGGACTTAAACTTTTAAACTTTTTTTTACATTTATTTCTTCTTGCTTGTACTATTTAGCATGAAAAAGAACACTAACTGGCAAAAAAAGCCAAGAAATGCTTGCTGTTTTGAACTTGTCTTTCTGAAAGCCTTACCTGAATTCACCCTGACTTTAAGAATAGTCTTAGCACTTCTGAAAAGCCACAACTCAGTAAATACGTTGCTTAAAAAAGGTTTAAGACCCAAGTGGAAACCACAGCATTATCCACAGAGATGTAACAGAGCCAGAATGGACAAAAGATAATTTCTCTAGTTCCTACAGAATGAAGCTACCTCAAACCATTTTCCAGGAACCCAAACAGAAAGTTTTACACTTGAAACAATTAAGCACACAAAATCATTTGAATTTTATTTGGTTAAAATACTGCAGCTTATTAGGAAACTATCAATATTCAGAAGACCACAGTAAGTTAAAACATGGTGTGACTCTTGCAAAGTGACATTTAAGTTATACTTGAACACTAATCAGGGAGAATTTAAATTCTTTTCAAAGTCTTATGTCATCTGGATTAGCCCTTACTTTGCCACCTGAACTCCAAGAAGCATTTATTTGTAAATAAAGCCTGGGATTTTTCATATTGTATACAAAGTTTTTGCTTTTTTTTCCCTACAGATTTTTCCGGTTTCAGCCATGAACAGTAAGTGAGCAAATGAACATTCATGAGAAAGTCTACTTTAAAAACAGTTTGCCCTGCAAAGTCAACATTGTATTAATAGATCCAAGGAACTGCTTCCGCAGAATTTTTTTTTTTAATCCTAATTTTCAGTTTTTCAAATCAAAACTAAGTATGATCTCAATTACGAGATACAGAATTCAAGCTTAATGCTGGAGATCAAAAAAATTTGCACCAGTTTTCCAGGAAGAGGCACTACCCAGGCTATAGGTTATCCAGCTGAATGAGGTCCCACCTGTAAATAGTAAGAGTGTGTTCATTTCTTTCACTAATGGATACATATTATGCATATTTTATAGTAATCACTAGATCATGAAATGGATTTCTGTTCTTAGCCATCCAGCTAAACATCACTTGAGAACAATTTTTCCTTAAGTCTTCCCACCAATTTGCAAGGATTCCTTGCAAAATCAAAAAAACAGAAATCACTGCTCCTGACACTATGTATGCTAGGATGGCCAGTATCCTGGTGTTCAGCACACCATCTCCAGAGAGAACCAAGGAATATGAATGCCTGCAACAGGCATTTGAACCAAGGGCCTTCCACTGCTGGAAAAATATTGAGCTTTAAACTAAGAAAGGACATACAGCATCACATCACCTGTTTGGGTGGGATCTTGTTAGCCACCATTTACGTAGTGGCTTTTGGGTCTTCCCCATTTCTCATGGGAAACAGTATCAGCATACTCTCGTACTGTTGTAGTGTCTATAATATGTGTCTTCTAGGATACATACTGTGAGTATAGTCGCATAGTACAGACTTAGTATGAGAATTACAAGCGTAAGTCTGAAGTTCTGCTTTGTCTACCAGTAAAAGCAATATATTTCTGGAACTATCCAGAAATGTATGCTTCAGGAACTATAAACTTTTAAAATTTAGCAGTCCCTAAGCTTTAGGATGTTCTAGAATCAGGCAACAACTAAACGTAGATTTTTAAAGAGTAGATTTCAAGGTCTGTTATCAGCACCCCTTTTGTATCCAAGTGTTCTGTCCACCCTTTTAAGTAGTCTGTATTTAGGTTAAAAAAACCCTTTGCATGTAATTGGAAATAGTCCATAATGTTCTTTTTCAAGTTACAATTTACTTCACATTAGAAAGGCTCCTTAGGTCTCTTACTGGTAGATATTCTATCTTAATTCAATTTCTTATTACAGAAAGCAATCTCATTGAAGCATTCTAATTGAAGCATTAACTGCTAGAAATTATACATGTGGTCACTGCATTAGAAAAATCTGCCACTGAGGTAGCCTTTGTCTGAACACAAGAAAACATCAATAAGATTGCCAGAAACAGACCTGAAGCTCTGCCACAACTTTCCCCACACTCTAGGGAGGAACATTTAGATCTGATTGCTTTCCAAAGTAGTGTTGAAGTAAGCCTTGGCCATTACTTGCTAGATTGCAGAGTTTTATGTTTCAGTGCAGACATTCCACACAGCCACAGCAACAGGTTTTAAATCCTTGGGTTTTTTATATCCTTTTAAGTCCAATTCTTAACACTTAAAAAAAATAATCTATTTATCAACTTGGATAAATCTCACTTTGCATTTAACATTTTTAAGTAGCCGAAATGGGACTTGACATGGCATGATCACAAATATATTCATACAAAGTACAGAGCTGAAATATTTACAGAATATTTGCAAAATATTTACCTTTGTAAAATGAAAATAGCAGCAAATAAAAATCTAAAATCTTAAAGATTCAGACACATTGCTGTGTTACTAATTTGGAAAAAGCCTCAAAGTTTGGAGTTTGTAAGAGGATAACAGGAAGAGGCAGAGCAGCAACTGTTGCTAGACAGTAACTGAGACCAAACAGTTATGGTCTAACCCGTTTGACTGAGCATTGGCTAAGGAATCGACACTTAAAAGCAGTGAATTGCTAGCATACTGTTACTAATTTCCTGCTTCTTGAAAGTTATGGAAAAGCTTAAAATCTCCAGCTAGTAGTTAAATACAATTTATATTTCTTATCTTAAGGGAATAAATAGTCAATTTAAGAAAACAGGAAAATATTTTGATCTATTCCACAATTTGGTTCAATGAGTAGAGGAACATTCTCTCATAATTAAGAGAACGATGTCCCTGAAACTATCTGTAAGTGCTTCAATAAATCCAGCACCATCTAGTCTGATATCCCTTACCCAAGTATTATAAAAATAATCCTGGCCGTGCTTCTCACATCATACTAGGCTTTCTCCTGACCTGAGCAGTTGAGGATAAAAATGGGAGGCATGTTAGCCTTCAGAGAAAGTTTATCACACCAAACAGGCGTGAGGTTAGAATAGTGATTGTAAAGCTGGCTGGCCATAAAGGCTTGAATTTTTGTTATCATCTGAGCTGATGCTACAGCTATTAAAGAGACAGTGTTCACAGAAAATGATAAGGAACTATAATTTAGTGGCTCCAAAACCTTCATTATGGTACTAACAGTACGGTGAAGTCCCAGGAAGAATGGGTCCTGGGGCTGAGAGAGATACGTAAGTGAGACTGGCACCAGTGGAGTGGGAAACTAGTTATACTGAACTGGAAAAACGTACAGATACTGCTGCTAGTCTGATATGTTCTGCAACTTCAGCACGGAAGGCCACATCAAGCATACAGAGTCAGTGTTACAAACACCCTGGACAGCTGACGGACAATGGAGGTAGTCCACCTCTGTGTAGAGCTTCCTGTAACAGGTAAACTCTGGACAACTTCCCTATGGGCTCCAAGCATGGGATAGAAATGATCACCTAGTTTTATTGATGCTGAGCCCATGATAAAATGCACCCAAAGTGAATTATTTTTTCCTGGCAGCATGATTTTCCCTGTGTGATACTGCTTCCAGAATTAACCCTTCCAATTTTTCAGAATGAAGTAGGTATTCTGCTTCCCATTTTGATATTATCTTTTAAAAAACATCATCTTAAACAATCAAGAAGACAACAGAGAGCGATTATGGTAGGCAGGAGGCAGAACCAGGTACGTTCCTCACAGGAGTTAGAGATTCATTGGTCTCAAGGGCTACAGAAAAAAGTTACAGGAAGTGAAGGAAAATGGATGCTGTTTGACCCAACGATGGCCTCATTTTCCGTCACAGGGTATACTTAATAAATAGTACACCACAGAGGAAAAGGGCAAGGACTTGATGTACTGAAAGCCCTGCATCATCTTTGAGATATTTACAGCATTACAGAAGGCAAGTGGTTGAAGGCTTCCATCCAGAATATAGTTTGCTTCTTTCTGAACTTGCATAGTTTCACATTATTTTAACGAGCACAAAGCAGAGGCTTGTAAGCCTAAGGGAATGAAAAGCTTCATGAATCCTTGCAGATTTTCCATATTCAGTGGAAAAGTTCTAAAAGCTGCTCTGTAACCTCTCTGGATATCCCAGTCTCTGAGGCTCTGAAACTATATGCTGCTTAAAATAACTTCTGATACCTATAATCTCACTGATGTTCTCATTCTACAGACACTTCTCAGTAAACAGTGATGCCCTGCTCAGGTATTCAGGTTGGCAAACCAGCATTTAACACTAGGCATGGCTAAACAGCAATTCATAAGGAAAGGGCAGAAATACTAGTAATGACTCCTACCATACTACCTTAACCTGTAAAAGATACCGGTAAGGCACTTCGATAGTGTACTACAAATGGTTAGGTAAAAAAAATACCATGCATTAAGTTTAACATACAATACACTAGTGGTTCATGTCCTAGTAATGCTTTATGCTAATGAATCTCCATTTTAACACAGGAGACACAGAAAATGTGGTAATTTTAAGATGGACCAGCTAGCATTGCTATATCAATTACAGCTTTAAATTATCTATCACAGTTAAGTCTGGCTCGGAAGACAAGTGATCCAGTTCTAGGGAGCATTCTTTATAGAAGTTATTTATCACAGCACTATTTTTCTTTATAGTACTATTTTCTAATTATTCCCTCCCAGAAGTAAAGCATACATCAGGATACCAATTCAAACAGCTGTTATTTCCATGCCACTTCTATATACACGTGCTATGAACAGCAGATATACGTAAATATGAAGTTACTCAGAGGTTCACTTTCTACCACATCACCATGCATTCTACAGTGTATGCCCTGGAAACAGGCTGCTTAATGAGGACTAATTTCTTTGAAAGCATTGCGAAATAACCACTTATTTGCAGTACCGCCCTTGACTAGTCAAGTGAGGTATAGCCAGGGGACGTTTAGGTACATTGTTCAAGAACTAATTCTCGTTACATTAATTTCTTCTGAATTGTTCAGGTATGTGTATAAATGTTTGTACTAGCGCCATTAAACTTCTTTCTGCATAAAGCTGTATGTGATATATAGAAGATCGGGTTTCTGATCAAAGGGACAATGGTTGAGATTTGATTTAGAGGGGCTGGGGGGGGCGTGAAAAGAAGGGGAAGGGAGGTGGAAGAAAGGTTAAGAGAAGCAAAAAATGACAAAATAGCAAAACCATTTCCTGGAGCTCAGGAATTCCTTTTTCACTAGTCTGAACAGAGACAAAATCCAGACAGACTTGGCTGTAAAGTGGGCATGCTAAAAGCTCTGATATATAAAACATTAAAAGCACTGTCCTTGAAAATGTTACTTTTTGTAAGACTAAATCCATTTTTATGACAATAGTTTTGTTTCAATAAGTTTTTTACTTCATCTCACTGCTCTGTAAGTTCAGTTTAAATTAAATTTACCTTAACAATTCATGGCTGTCTATAATTTTCAGACATGTACAATATAAAGTATTTTGATATGTTTTTTAATTTTTAATAGAACAAAATCAAGATAAATGTATGGCTTATTGAGATACACTGTACATTGTTAAAATTTTAGGATCATTTCTGAAGTTTTCATAAAAATACTTTAATTGTCTAATCGTTGAACAGTTATATGACCACAAAGATAAGTTTAGGAAGAAGAGTACAATATTATTCTCTGTTTTATTTGAGAATTAATAATCTACTGACAATGTGATTTTTCAGATTTTTGTAAAGCAGAAACCTAATATAATACATTTAAGAGGTACATAATTATTTTGCTAAATGCACTGTGAATGTGTTTATGGTAGTAGACATAACCTGAAGTTTTATTAATATGAAACAGTTCAAGTCTGAAAAGGTGATGAGGGATGACCACAGTTGCCATAGATTCTGGGTACAAGACTTAGGTACTAATTAAAGAGATCCTACTGAGTTCTAAAGTGATAGTTAGGATCATCGCTCCAAAATTATACACTTTGGACATGGTACGTCAGCAGCTTGACTTACGTATTCACCATACGTCTCCTGCGCTGGAGGTGGTGGAAGGGGCCTGTAGCCTGCAGGTGGAGGTACTCCTCTTGTTCTGGGAGCTAGAAGTCCACGGCTACGACTGACTGGTCCTCTACTGGGAGGCACTCCTCTGGGTGCTGGTGCCCCTCTTGGTACTCCTGCTGGTGGTGGAGGCACTCCTCCACGACCCCTGTGAATATATGGATCACTTATCATTAAATACTACACCTTTGGCCTCCCTTTCAACAGCTCCTTCCCCCCCACCATGACAATTTTGCTTTGTTACAGCCAGAAAAAGTCTAGAGGGTTTATAGTTTGTCATTTTTCTGTACGCTTTAATCCAATTACAAACGTTATGCAATAAATGAAGAAAGACACAAACTAGACATGTGATTCAGCGGTGAACTTCTCACTAGCTTGAGCCATTCTCACATACACATAGACACCCAAACCAATTTGCTGGAATCGGTCAACTTCACTAGAATTTGACTTATAGTATGTGAAATCAGTCATAGAGTAACAGGTTAATTTGAAGCTGTCAGGCTATATGGTACTCAAACCCTGCAGAGAGGAATCAGTTGCAACTCCCTTCTGATCCTGAGTAAGCTTCTAAATGCAATTCAAAGATCACACTGCATGTAAGAGATTGAGTGGGTCCGAAAAATTACATTTTTCTTCTGGTTCTAAAGAGATTTCCAGCTGTTGCAGGAAACATTCAGACATGCAATAAATGTGTAGGGTGATTATGGGATATAACCTGATGTTCTATATGTATTTAACAACAAGAAGCAATGGTAAATTTGCTTTTGAAAGTTCTGAAAGAATGATAAACATTAACTTGCATTTCATTACTTTGGACACAACATATGGATGAAAAACCTGAGACCTAAATGGGAACAATTTTCAAAAAGATTTGATCCATTTACAGGTGGCATTCCTCCCTGTCTCCCTATAGTAAAGGGAGAGACTTAGAGGTACAATCTGTGATAAATTTGCATGATTTATCCTCTTTTAAATGGGATGTCTAAAACACTGCTAATAGACATCTCCTTTTTAAAGGAGATCATTTCACCCCATGGACTATAACTGAGTTTAAATGACTACTCTGCAGGCATATAGACTTGTTCTGAGGAAGTCACACCCTTATTGTATATTGTAACAGATACATAGAAGAAAAACAAAACCACAAGCTCTACACTACCTTTCTACCTATCAAGCCATCACCCAATTAATCTCAAGAGTACTAATTGAGTGAAAATACTCCCTCCTGATTTCAGTAGAAATTTCCAACTTAAACAGTATTATAAAGTAAAATCCAGATTTGGCCTTAAGATTTCCTATCCCATTTCAAATAAGTCAATTTCTCATTGGTAAACTTATCAGACAAAGATACAATCGTTTTATCACAAATAACCAGTATCTGAAAAACGGCATCACTAAATGAAGAATGCAAAAATGTAAATACTTGATACAATCAGGATAGATTTTATTAATTCTAATTACCGATCAAAACACAGTCACAGTATTTTAAACAAGCCTAGAGAGTAAGTTATTTAAAACTGTGCTTATTACTTGGTTTTGGCTAATCTGTAGAATGCCTCCTCAGGACAGGGTACCAGCTGCTTATTTGACTTCATGGTAGTGGGGGCAGGGGTGAGCAGTGAAGTTCCCAGACACAGCCTGCTGAAGTAATATAAAGAAATAGCAAATGTGACACTTTCCAAGGTGAAGCCAAAGAAAGGGAAATGAACCTATTGGCATAGACAATAGTCAATACCAAGTGAAAAAAAAGTCAGTAAAAAGACTCAAGAATCACTAGCTATAATCTTCATGGCATCCTTCAGACAGGGTGCAAGTGAATGCAGCAGGAAGTGGGACATGCTGAAAAACATGGAAAAACATTTGAGGGAGGGGAAAAAAAGTACAGTTTTCAGAGCCAGCACAGATTTATTCTTGAAGAGTAATTAGAACATCAGATCCATGTGATGAGAAGGTCTTTTCAAAACAGTTAATAGGACTGGAGTGGTGATGGGCAGGAAATCGTATTTCTCTTATATTAGGAGACCATTTACATGTCTTTTTTTTTAAGAGTTACTGTAGGAAGAATAAGCAATCTGAGATGCATAGTTCTGTATTACACCACTCAGATAGTTACTGCACCAGGCTGGAGGAGACTAGAAAGGTGCAGAGATAGGAAACCCAGTACCAGGAGAGTTAAATTACCACCATGCAGATTTGAGTAATATCAGGGTATGACACTAACAGCAAATTTTTTTAGAAACTGTAAATTGTTATTTCATTAAGAAGTTATCAGGAAACTAAAGAAGTTTGACATGAACAATGAACAGAAACAGACTCAAGATATTGAGGAACCACTTGAACAGGAACATTTGCATACCTTTGCAAAAACAACAAAACAGCTCTGGTATTGCTTAATTTGAAAAAGGGCAGCTATATAAGTTACATTTTAAGAGTTAAGAGTAAAATGTATATACGTAATATGGGAAGACATTTAGAGAAATCCCATGGGAAATCGGGGCAGATACACAACACTTGTCAAAAAAAAAAAACTTGAGAAAGGGCAAAAGGAGCTCAGTAAGTCTAGAACAACAGGATAAGAAGCGGTAATAAAGAGGTATCACTTAAAAAGCTGAACCCATCTCTAACCTCAAAGGACAAATGCTAATAAAACAAGTGTAAGATACTCAGAAAAGCAGATCAGATAATTTAAAGAATTTGTAGAAAGCCTAAAGAAAAATAAGAGTCCTTCAAACATTCTGGAATCTGGAAACCTGCTGGAGTGAGGCCAAATCACCAGTGAAGAACAGTGAGATATGTATATATGTTTGCATAGATTATGGTTTTTGCTATACAATCAAGAGACTGGACAAAGTTCTCATGGTAGAGCCTTTCCTGATGGGGAACACATTGGATGGTGCTGCCAATCATCTTAGACAAATTACAGAATAAAAGGAGCAAATAAAAGTAATTGCACTATCTTTCTATAAACTACAACAGGGGTTCAGATGCCTAGCTCTTTACTCTGTAGCTGAATCCCAACATGAGTATTAAGGAAAGGAAAACAGCAAAATTCAAAGCCGCAAACTGTAAGAGGGGACACTTGGGAGTTAATACACACAAAAAAATTATATATCCTAGCATTATACAAAGTAATAGGTTCTGTGCTTTCACTACCCATAAACAAATACAGTTTTAGAAAATATAAGAATAGAATACAGAAAACTTTGTTACCCAACTATGTGTATTCATAGTCTTGTTGCCTAATTTGGAAAGAACATAAGAGAACTGGAAGTGTATCAGAAACCATGGCAGAGATCACCAACAGTACAGAACAGTTTATACATAAGGAACAATTAAGTCAATTAAGGCACTTCATACAACAGATGACAACTGAGGCTCATATCATAGAATCCAACAGAAACAGAGGAATGGAAAAGGCTGAGGGGCTACTTCATCACAGTCTACAACTTCCTCATGGTGGGGAGGTTCTGGTCTCGTCTCTGGTGACCAGTGACAGGACACATGGAAATGGAAGGAAGGTGCATCAGGGGAAGTTCAGACTGGACATTAGGAAAAGGTTTTTCACGGAGAGGGTGGGCGGTCACTGGAACAGGGTCCCCAGGGAAGTGGCCACAGCACCAAACCTGTCAGAGTTCAAGGAACATCTTGACAACACTTATCCATATGATTTAGTTTTAGGTAGTCCTGCAGGGAGCACGGAGTTGGACTCTGTGATTCTTATGGGTCCCTTCCAACTTGAAATATTCTAAGGTACATAAGGAATTATTTCAGCAGTCATTTCCAACATAAGAATCAGGGGATACCAATGTAGGGACAGATTATTAAACCAGATTGCCTTAAGGCCTGGACCACTATGACTGCTCCCATGAAATGCGACACTGATTGACAGTATGGTTGAGGTTTGAAGGGAATGCTGGGGGTCATCTGATCCAGCCTCCTGCTCAAGCAGGGACACCTAGAACCAGTTGCCCAGGACCATGTCCAGGTGGTTTCTGAGTGTCTCCAGGAATGGAAACTCCACAACTTCTCTGGGCAACATGTGCCAGTGTCCTGTCACCAAGCATCACCAAAAAGAGCCTTCTCTTCTCTAGGCTGAGCAGTCCCAGCTCTTAAGCTTTCCTCAAAAGAGAGCTGCTCCATACCCTTCATCATCTTAGTGGCCCTTCGCTGAACTCTCAGCAGTATATGCCCATGTCTCTCTTGTACTGGGGAGCACAGAAATGGATATAACACTCTAGGTGTGGTCTCACCAGTGATGAGTAGTCAGGAAGGATCACCTCACTCAGCCTGCGAGCAACACTAATGCAGCACAGGATACGATTAGTCTTCGCAGCAACTGCACATTGCTGGTTTGTGTCCAACTTTATGTCCACCCAGGCCATTTTTCTGCCAAGCTGTTTTCCAGCTGGGTGGCTTCCAGCATAGCATAGATTGGTGCATGGGGTTGTTCTTCCCCAGGTACAGGACTTCACACTTCCCCTTGTTGAGCTTCATGGGGTTCCTGTCAGACCATTTCTCCAGCCTGTTGAGGTCCCTCTGGATGGCAGCACATCCCTCTGGCATATCACCCACTACTCCCATTTCAGTGTCACCTCCAAACTTGCTGAGGATACTCTGCCCCATCATCCAGATCATTAATGAAGTTGAACAGGACTGACTCAGTACTGACCCCTGGGGTACACTGCTTGTTACCAGCCTCCAGCTGGACTTTGTACCATGACCACCACCCTCTGGGCCTAGCCATTCAGCCGAATTTCAATCCACCTATCTCCTCATCCAGCCCATACACCAACAGTTTCTCCCTGAGGATCTTATGGGAGACAGCCTTCCTGAAGTCACAGCAACAATATCCACTGCTCTCCCCTTACCTACCAGACCAATCACTTCATCATAGAATGGTATCATGTTGATCAAGCATGATTTCCCCTCTGTGATTCCATGTTTACAACTGACAACCTTGTCGTTTATGTGCCTGGAAATTGTTTCCAGGATTAGATCACCTTCTCGGGGATCAAGGTAAGGCTGACCAGCCTGTAGTTCATCAGGTCCTCCTTGCCATTTTTGAAGGTAGGAGTGACACTTTTCTCTAGTCATCAAGCACCTCCCCTAATCCCCACAATTGTTCAAAGATTGCATGGCTTCACAGTGATATCCCTCAGCACTCACAGGTGCATCCTATCAGAGCCCATGGACTTATATACATCAAGTTCACTTAGCTATTATCTAACCTCAGCCTCTTCCACCAAGGGTATGCGTTCCCCCTCAACTTTGGGTCCTTGGATTTCAGAAGGCCCCTCTTACTAGTAAAGCCTAACCCCAAAAGGTGATTAGGTACCTTAGCCTTTTCATGCCCCATGTTACCAGGGCTACTGCTCCATTCAGCAATAGGCCCACATTTTCCATAGTCTTCCTACTGCTACTTAAGATTCATAGAAGCACTTCTTGTTGACTTTGACATCCCTCACTACATGGCTGTGACTCCTGTAAGTCACCTCTATTCATATCTATGCAGCAGACATGTCTAGCCATTAGGGGCAGAACTGATGGTCCTAGGGCAGTTTAGTCCCCACACATTCATTACAATTCTCATCTTCCATCTATGCTCTAGCTAATCCCTTCCACAGCTCGCAATTCTGATCCATCTTGCCTACTCTTGTTTTCCATTTCACTCCTTTATAATTTACATATTTCTCCAGGTGTTTAGAGTTGAAGTGGTTTTAATTTACTTTAAGTAAAAGCTTCACTCACACCATTAAGCTTAGAGATTGTGCTCATAGTCTTTTCTCTTCCCTTTATATCCTGGACATTGAGTGGCATGCAAACATACACAGCATATTAAAAAGCACTCCCAGTGGGTATCTAATGACTTTCCAGCTAGATTTCCTACAGTTTCTCCAAAAATTCCATGTTGTATTTACCATTTCTGATCCAATGACATTTCTCCTTTTGGAATCTTGTTCTTTCATTTTCCTGGACTTTCCCTCTCCTAATCAACTACTTTTGAAGGGAATCATCTGCTTCTAACCTCTCTGAAGAAACTGCACAGAGGGTCTTTTCTCCATCCTTTTTCTTCTACAACTGTCTCACCTATAAATTAAAAAAAACCTTGGTGCATCTGATAACATTTAGATTCATTCTTCTACTTAATTCATCCAAATCAAGACACCTCAACTCTGTTCTATCACATTCAGAGATATCTTACCATCAAATAAAATTTATCACGGCTCCTAGTCCCTCCAAGTCTTTCACTGCTTGCTGTTTCAACTAACAGCATCATTCTGCAGGCCAAATGTCAGCTGCCACCACCAACTTCCCTTGTCTTTGCACAAAGCCTACAAGCTTTTTTTCTTTATAGAACCACCTAAAATAGCCTTTCTTTTCAAATTACTTACAATTACTTGGCATGGAGATTTCAGTGGACATCAAGACTTTAAGACTATGAAGGGCTCCTCTCCCAAAATCAGATATTCTTGCATGCTAATTGAGGGTTTACAAAAGTAGATCTTGAAACTTTCTGGAGCATCAGTGATTAGATACCAAATTCCTATTTTAATTAAAGTTATGGCACTTTTTTTCAAATAAGTATGAAACAGTCTTGATCCACAACTTTGGTTCAGGTATATAATTCATGGTTTCACTACAGGCAGCACAACTTTTCCTTTTTGGTAAAGAAAACTGTGCTATGTTAGCCCTCAATCAGAACGCTTCTGCATCTGAAATTTGATCCGTCTCCCAATACATTTCCTTGCTTGTTAGCCCTCTTAATCCTTCCACTACTTCTTTGTTACCGAAGAAAGAGATCTTTGTTTCCATTTCTACAGGCCACAAAGCATTATTCCCAGACTTTGAAAGCTGTATGTTATCAAAACTCATTTATCAACCCATGTCAGCCTTGACTACCTACCTACTTATATTCTGAAATACAAGAAGGGTCTTTTTGCCTTTACTTTCCCTCCTCACTGCCATGCTGTCATCTCATTCCCTTTCAGAAGTCTTTTGAATGTCCTCTTTACCCCAGTGCCCACAAGAACATTTTTTACAGTATTGAGACTGACAATATATTCAGGCTAATGCTGCACACAGATAGGCACTGAACCCCCCACATATGTCTTTAAAATTTTGTATACTTTAATTGTGTAAGTACTTTGAAACAGAGTTAATGTACCTTATTTTCAGGACACATGAAATGGAGGTCCTTCCCTACGATCCCTCAGATTTATGATACTACAAGTACACAAATACTAAAGCATCACAGGATCACTACTGTTTGTGTTTGTTTGTTTTTTTTCTACGTTTGTAATAAAAACCTCTATTTTTCTGGACCTTATATCTGTAAGCTATCCAGAATAGATTTCCTTGGATGAGGGAAACCCTGCTCTTAAGTACCTATTAACTGCATTTTGTACAAAGCAGACTGTGCTAGTTAACTAAGATTTACTAAGTTTGTTTAAGCACTGTCTATCTTCTGGCCAGGTGCTATTCTCATCACCTCCAGACATGCTTTAAAAGCAAAGTGATCTTCTCAGTACTTGAGACCACTGAGTCCTACTCTCAAAGAAACATTTTACTGCCCTAAAACGATTACTACGGCTATGCAAGAAAACCTGAAATACTTCTCCATTTCATCTTTGTTATCAGTTTGGTTTTGATTTTCCTGAATTTATTAATCTGGCAATGATGAATCCAGTGAATTAAGTTAACCCTTCACCCATTAAATGCACAGGTAATGTAGACAGTTAAATTAAGAATAATTCTACTCCCATAGATACATAATCAACTTCTAGGCTCTGCAGTGAAGAAAGGCTTTTTTCAATCTGGGTACTATGGACTAGAAATTAAATAAAGCAAATCCTAGTAACTTACTTAGTATCTTTTGTTTTCAACTACACACTGAACAGTGTACCAGAATAGTGGGGTGAAATAATCCAATTAATAATTTTAAAATAATTTAAGTATTATTTAATAATATTTTATAAATAATGAAATAAAACAATAAAATATTAAACAATTAAATAAAATCTTATTAAAAATCCACAGCACCATTTGAAGACAACGTAACAAAAACTATTTTTGTTCGAAACTGAATCTCCCCCCAACAACTTTTTCAATATTTATACCTGCAATGTAGGATAAGAAGAAAAATAATCAAGAATGAAAAGCGAAGAACTTAATTTTCTATGGAGTTNCATCCAGCCTGTCCAGATCCCTCTGCAGAGCCTTCCTACCCTCGAGCAGATCAATTTGGGCACAAGTGTTGGTGTTGTCTGCAAACTTACTGAGGGTGCACTCAATCCCCACATCCAGATTGTTGATAAAGTTATTAAACACAGCTGGCCCAAATACTGAGCCCTGGGGAACACCACTTGTCACTAGCCACCAACTGGATTGAATTCTGTTACCACCACTCTCTGGACCTGGCCATCCACCCAGTTTTTTACCCAGCAATAAAACATTACAGAATGGGAGAACAGGCCCATCACAAGAATGCTAGACTGTGCTAATGTGATTTTTAAATGTAGTACAGTAAGTATGGAAGATAATTTTGATGTATAAAAACCCTGAGAAGTGTACCTAACAGCATACAGTTCAATTATTACTTAAGCATTGTACTGATTAATTACTTGCTGTTTGAGTAGTTTAATGTGTAGAAAAACATTCTAAAGAAAATCTAGTACCACTCAGAATGATATTATACTATGTTGGACTTGGAACATTTCTTCACAGGTACTAATCTAATCCCTGATCACCACTAAATATAATATTTTACCAATTCATACAATCTAAATACATCCATAGAAAACTACTTAAACACTTCCTCTCTGGCCTTTATTATCAATAATTTTTGACATATCTACTTTATAGTAGTCCCACAGTGTTTCTAGGATTTGTTTCCAGCAAACTAAATTATTGCCCTTGACCATAGCAGGCATGATATCTGGCTGATATTCCCTTCCAGCTTGCTTAAGCAATAGGTCTGTTTTCTTATCTTTTCATTTACCACTTTCTTCTCTCTACTATTACACTGATATTTATTTCAAGTTTCTCCTTTCACTGAATGACTAAGTAAAATTACTCTGATTATGAAATCACAACTAAAGTCAATTCACAGCTTTTCTTTTTTTAGTGAAAGAATAAAAATTAAATGAGTTTGTGATATGAAGCTCCTTTTCAATATCTCCCCTCCAGAGGGGGAAGTGTAAGAATTGCTTTAAAAAAATACTTGTGAAATTTAGCATTCATAGTTCCATACATCTGCAGGGATTTAAACTGTTCAATAAATGTATCTAACATTTTGTTACCAGATATTGATATATTATCTTCCTTTGAGCACAGCCAGCTATAGCCAGTGTTCTTCAAACAGTAAATATTTTTGTTCAGATTTTTCAGATGTCTAATAAAACAGACCTGTTTTTTAAAGTGTCAGCACAGAAATATTAAACACTGATATCCAGACACCACTCAGAGCTAGGATTCCTGCCTTTTCATATTTTTTTTTTAAAGACAGTCACCGTTGACATTAACACTCTTATTCAAGTTTTATTTCACATTTATTTGAAAACAGTATGTTCATGTTTCAATTTTGTGGAAAATGGGAGATTTACCACAAGACTAGAGATAGAACACCCTGAACATAATACCTGCGTTGTCGTGGATCCTGAACTGGCTTTGCTAATTTTTTTTTGTGCTACAGAATCTTTTGCAGTATACTACCTACATGTTCTCAACAAAAGTTACTCTTCAGAAAAGCTAGTTCATTCCAGACATATGAAATGAGTGACTTAAGTTTGATCTGGTGACTAACAAAACAATTGCAAGTTGTGAACACAAAGCAGTGATTCACATCACCTCATATTACTTCTGACATACAAGACAGAAAATTCTAATCTACAACTTCTGTAACAGTTTTATTTGTCCCCAGAGTGACAGTCATTCAACCATTAGGATCCCAGCTATGCATACATATTCATACATATTCAGAAATATGAATAAAAAGATTAAATGGGAAAAGTAAAAAAAAATCCCATGCAAGCATAAACCAGAATTTTGCTATTTCTTTTATTAGACTATTCCTACATGTTGGCTTTGTAAGAAGTTGCTTTTGCCTCCCCTCATCTTAGTGGAATCAAAATACCTGCTTTCAAATACAACTCCTTTCATCTGTGCAGTGAACCCAACCAGCTCTCCCTGACTGTGGGGGACTGCTTATAAGGAAGTTGGAGAGAGACTTTTTACCATGGCCTGTGGTCACAGGACAAAGAGCAATGGTTTTAAACTGAAAGCAGGTAGATTTGGATTGGACATAGGGAAGAAATTCTTTACAATCAGGGTGGTGAGATACTGGAACAGGTTGCCCAGAGCAGCTGTGGATGCCCCATCATTGGAAGTGTTCAAGGACAGGTTGGATGGGCCTTTGAGCAACCTGATCTAGGGGAATATGTCCCTTCCCATGGCAGGGTGGTTGGACTAGATGATCTTTAAAGCTCCCTTCCAACCCAAACCATTCTATGATTTTAACAGTGATTTCTAGCTATAAGTGCAATGAATTGGTTCCCCCACCCCAAGGTAGCAAGGAAGATTTATCCATGTTCTCAGACTTAGTATTATCATCCTCTAGAATTTAACTTTTCCAATACATCTTGGCTTGAGTCAGAATTGACTGATCCTTAAATCTTATTTTTATTTATTCTTAAAGTAAGAATGAAGTTTTAGAGAGGAAATGCTACTTTATTTGCAAAATGTCCTTAGAGGTGTACATTAACATGTATGTTAACATGTTTATTTGCAGTCTTTAGTTAATCAGAAGTCTCAATTCACATTTCAGTAGCATTACCACTTATATGGCACTGATTCAGGATGGGAATTCAAATGCACTAAAGAAACATTGATTCAAGAAGAGGTACATCTAGTTACTCACTATAACAGCATCACATGAAACATCACGGAGTCTACACTTGCGAGCACAATAAATTAAAAGACTACGATACTTTATTTTATATAGTTGCCTCTGCAAAAACATTTAATAACAGTGTCAGTTTACAGTAAAGACAAAGGAATGAAAGCCAGACTTTCACCAGGGAAAGATTCTCAGGTCCCTTCTGTTGCAGAAAAGAGGCAGGTGCTACCTAAAGAGGTTAAGTGTTCAGTATAAACATCACAGAAAATAGAAGTGTTGTAATTACATCTGAAGGTCATCTTTAACAGTATTAAGATGAAGGAAAGAGTAAAACTGGGGGCAAGAGGGCAGAAGGAAGCAGCTATATGCTTACGATCAGTGATAAGAAAAGCATATTCCTAAAGGTAAAGCTCAAAACACACACAACCCTTCTACAGCGAATTCCATCCACTCACCCCCAAAATCTTACTTGCTCTAGAGTCCTAAAAAATTCAGTCAAGAATCTGGAACAAGCCAGAAATAGCAGAATAAGAGAGAATTACCAAGCCACAACCATTAGGAAATTACTTACCATATACAGGAATACCTGTGCACAAGCTAGAATTTTGTATGCAAGCACAACAAATCTATTGTTTTCTACAAAGTGAAATTTTGGTATGGAGCTAGACATACACAAAACAAGTCTTCTTTTAAGAAGGTACGTGATAAGATGCATTATCTCCAGTTTCAACATGTCTGATAAGGAGTAAAAAAGGCATAAATTAGTACTTTTTTTTAAGCAAAACTATTCAGGAATAATAAAGGCTTAAAAAAATCAGGAACTTAAAGAACACTCAATTATTGCATCCTCACAGGATGTTTCATGTATCAAGGCTGATATCTTAAAAATATTCTACAGACTATAAAGAGAGTCTAGGATTGAGGTTTTAGACTTCATTTTAGAAGTCCTCAAGCTCAGTTTCAACCTCTCCTGGATCTCAGGGATGCTTGCTATTAAAACTGTTTTAACACTAAGACAAAGCCTTCCTTCAACAAAAGTATTACTGAAATCAATTTGTGCTAAAAAAGAATCAGAGCACTGCAATTGAGATCTTTAACTCAATGGTTTTAGTATCTCAGTATCAATGGCATTAAATTTCACTCAAGGTATTTTTTATGCTTATGAAGCACTTGGATTTGAGGGGAAAAAGGCTTGGAGTCTAAGACAAGCCTTAAAGTAAGGACAAGTCAAACAAGCCAACAACCATTCTTTAGAACACAAAAAAAGAGATAAACACAATTTTTAGCTGTTATTTCCAAATCAAATGCTAATAACATTTACCCTGAAAACACTTCAATAGCTGTAGGCCAATAGGAGGAACTACAAAGGATTTTGTGAGCTACCTAACATCGTGTATGTCCTGTATAATGCAGGTTTGAAAAAGTAATTTACTGGTGATGTTAGAAATTCAGAACTATGAAGAGTTAATTATGCATGCACGTGCTAGACTAGTACAAATTAAGTATCAAACTTTAGTGGTAAGATCAGACCAAACAACTAACTTCTATCACAAACACTAGCTTAAGGACATATGAAGAAAACACGAAATAGAACTGTGAGTACAGTACTCACTGTACTGAGCATCTGTAGCAGAGGTGTTACAGGCATCTATGGGGAAGAATTAGCAAAAAGCCAATCTCCAAAATCAAATGAGATCTCCAATTTGCAAGCACTTTTGTATAGCTGATTACAGTGCTGAAGAAGTCAACCTTGGTATATAATTACCACTACTCTGAACAACATTAAAATCAAGACAAGAAGCAGAATAGATGTATTTACAATATAAGAACAAAAATTTGTTGATTTAGAGAAAATAATTATATTCTTACAGGACACAACCAACAGTAATTGTAAAGTCTCTAAATTAAGGTTCATTCTCATTGCATTTGCAATCATTACAGGATACATGTAACTAAACAGATCTTTATAAATAGAATGCACTCGGTGCTTTTTCTTCTAATATGCTTAATCTGAGTTAAAACACTTCAGAATATTATTTTGAATTTATTTTTGGAAGATGAAATGTAAGTTTCAAGCTTGCATTAATAAGCACGACACCCACAACTGAAGGGAAACAGTTCACCATACAAAACAGTTACACAGAGCTGCTGCCGTCCACAGTCTCTGTACTGTAACAGAAACAGTTATGCACTTTATTTAGTTTGTTTTCACACTTCAGGACTCAGAGGAGTTGAAGCTGTCATCTCAGTACTGCAAGGAAGAGAAGGGATGCTAGAGTAAAAATAAAACATCTCCTGTATCAAAGAAAAATCAAGCAAAAACAGTAGACTTTCCTATTCCTGAATCAAAAGCCATTTTTAATGAAATAGGTACCACTCATAAGATTAAATCCAAATTCTACCTCCAAAGCACTTCTATAATGTTTTATCATGACTACAAAAATGTAGTAATGCTGTAAAAAAGGAATATGTATATTCCATAAGTTAGAGAAATTGCTATGAAATTCATATGTCAGTCGAGGCAAGACAGATTTACCGGTTTTTCAGAGTCATGCATTCCATAGGGCCAATACACAGACCCTACATGCACCTAAGGAGCAAATGAAAGTTAGAAGTCAAGCAGGTGCTCACACAGTAAGACTGAATATCTTGTATGATGAACATTGTTTCTTGACATAGGTATTATTCAAGTTTCACAAGACTAAATTTAAACACCATTGTTAATTTAGTCTAAACTAATTAGACAATCTTCAATGATTCAAGATTGTTTCCCTTATCTTTTGCTTTTATTTTGGGAGTCCTTCATGAATTTTACTGTTATACTCCAGGGGGGTGTTGTGTTTGAAGGGAGAAGCTTAAAATATACACATTCCAATGAAATTCTGCTGCAGCCGAGACACTTACCTGGCCAAAGCAGGAACTGGTACTCCTCTTGCTCGAATGGATGTTTTTCCACGAACTACTGGAACTTCTGCATTTTCTGAGCCACCATTTAAATATGTTAATTCTTGAAGCTGTGCCTGTCTGATTTCATCGTTGTAGTCCTAAAACAGGTGGGCAGAACGAGAAAAAATTGTTTCTTGTTTCTTACTGTGCACAAGTCCTCTCTCAAGGTCTATCGAAAAGAAAGCTGAAATTATTTACATGGAATTAATATGGTACTTCTGAAGTACACAAGAGTTTTGAGGGACCTTGAGCTATCCTCCAAAACTAGCAGATCATAGGAATAAAACAGATATAGCAATGAACTCTTGAGCTATATACATTTTTGTATCATTTTTCCTGCACTTAAAGTGAGCCAAAGAATGCATCTGTAAAGATGAATCAGAAAAATATTTTATTCAGCATGTGTAAATATAAACTAAGTATCAAAATATTAATAGGTCCTCTAATACGAATGAAGTGATACTTCTGATGTAACAGTTAGCTTCTGCAAATCCTCCCATTTCAAAGAAGGAAGGTTTGTTCAAGTACCATCCATTTCACAATTCAATTACAAAAATGATCTGCATCTCTTATTATAAACCTGAGTTTATTATGTTTATGCACCAAGTAGTTACCAAAAGACTGTCAGGTAGCCTTGCAACAGACCACTCTGAAACAGAACTCTGCCTCGAAAGAAGGTTATAACTTCTATGAATTCAAAGATCTCAATTATCCTGAAACATTCTGCTTCCCCAAAGCTTCCACAAAAGGAAAACTTTCTTATTTCTCTTATGTGCCATTTCTGAAGTTAGCATTTAAAAAAGTGGCACCATAAAAACATTGAAATTTAACTCTCAACTAACCAGCTGAGATCATCTTCTACTTAGCAGCAGAAATCAACCAAACAAGACAAAAAGTCTGGAAGACTGAATCAACTGCTTCCAACTGCATAATGGAAGCTTTTGAGAAACAGATTTCATTCTAAAACAGCTTGGACCCAATATACAGCCAAACCGTCACAGGGAGTAGACTAGAAACAGGCATTTGAATACTATTCTGGCCAACTACTGTACAGAAACCCACTTTGTGGTTCGTTGATGGACCAGAACTGGCAACAAATGCAAAAATCTATGCAAGGTATGCATGGAACAAAACTTCAGTCTTGAAACAAGATGCTCTAGGACAAGAGGTAACAGCCTCAAGTTGTGTCAGGGGAGGTTTAGATTAGATACTAGGAAAAAATTCTTTATTGAAAGAGTGGTCAAGCATTGGTACAGGCTGCCCAGGGAGGTGGTGGAGTCCCCATCCCTGGAGGTGTTCAGAAAGTGTGTAGATGTGGCTCTTCTGGACATGGTCTAGTAGGCATGGTGGTGTTGGGTTGACAGTTGGACTAGATCTCAGGGGTCTTTTCCAACCTTAATTATTACATTATTAAAACTGTAATTATTAATAATTAAAATTTAATTATTAAAACTGTACCACAAACCAAATACTTGGGTCTCAAAGTTCTGACATAGCATATATCAGAGATGCCCTTTATAACTTCTCCACAAGACATCCTCCTCAGAATTGGGCTCTTAGAAAAATACCTTTGATCATCATTTGATATTAGCATCATTAATTTCTTAGAGACATGCTTAGGTTGCCACTGTACATGATAGATCCTTTTTCTTCCTAAGGATTTCTCATTTTCCTGCAGCATACTACTAGACATACCAGCAGCCTTAGTCATAGACAAGGGCTCCACTGCACAAAGGCACAGAGCAGAAAAGGTGGTCCTTATCATATATGCCAGAGGCAGCAGGGGGATACAGAGTGAAGGGGCAGTACAATGAAGCCATGATAAGCAGCATCATTAATCCATTAGACTCTGAAATGGATTCTTCACTTAAGTAACATATGGTCAATTTATGAATACCCACTGCTGGAAAACAGTACGCTTCAAGGCAAATTGAGGAGACAATCTCCTCACTTAGAACACAAGATGGACCTGGAAAACCTTTAGACTGCATTTCTCCCCTGCACAGTTCAGACACAGGCAACACTCAAATTTCAGTCAAATGCTATGATTAATTTCAAGTGAACAGATGTACTCTCATTTTATGAATACTGCCCATCCTGACTTGGACTACAGTCTTCTACAGAAGAAAATCCTACATCTTCAGAGAAATAACTACATCACCAAGATACATGCAAGAGATTTTCTCCCTACATGGAATTACATGGCTCAAATAAGCAACATTCTTTTAAATGTTATCTGTGATTTTCACCCAGCCCCGATGAACACACTGGAAGCAGCTCTCCTGGGGATCATCTACAACTTAAGACTTTATCCCAATGTAACATTCAAACTATTAGTAAAAACCTTTTTTATTTAATGTTAGGACAGATCCCTGCAAAACCCTCAAGCAGAGTCTTTATCCTGGCCATGCACAGCAATTACCGGGTTTCCAGCCACCCTTATCTACACACTCCTTACAGTTATTTGCCAGCTTGCTTAAAGAAAAGTATGCTATTTGTCAAGCCCATCTTCCAAATGCCATTAAATACTATTTCATCACCACACCTTACAAACTGAACATGCAGGAGACAAGGCAGACTACAGAAAAAGTCTGTAAATTCTGTTCACATTGTAAATTGACTGCTACAGATTGTTCTCTCAAAGATATTTCTATCCTTTGCTTTGAAGGCAAGTAAAACGAGTAACTCTGGTGACCAACAGCTACACATAATTAATGCTATGGCTGTCAAGAAAAGAATGACTGCCACTACTCAAAAATTAAGCAAAACAGACTAAGCCTTATTGGCCAAAACTGCAGTAATCATGGTATAATACCAGACCCAGGGGGAGGCAAGAGTGGAAGTACCTAGCTTTTTGTCCTCACAGAAGTAATTCTGGAATAAATATTATGAACAACTCAATGCAAAGGTGCTTGTTCATGGATCTGAAAAGATCTGAGAAGAAGCATGAAAGCATTTTTGCCTCATTTAGGCCTGATCTGAAAACAGAACAGTGACTGTATTCATAAATTAGGATCAGCAACTAAAGTTGTTGGGAGGTATAGTTAGCTTACATTGTAAGGAAAACACAAATTAAGATCATAATCATATATACTGATAGCAGGACTTCTTACTTGAAGTAAAACTGATAATTTGCTAAGAAAGCCACAACAGACATCAAAATAAAAAAACAAGTTGCATTTGGCAACAGTTAACCAAATAGTAGTTTTGGAGAGGACAAAGCTGCTCCTTATTGCTTCCTGGAGCAGCTGCTGTAAGGGGGGGGCAGAGGAGACGGAAGAGATTAAGGCATTTAGAACCATTCTGATAAGATTACATTTGAAAAGCCAAAGGGAAATTAAGACAGCATTGGCTTGATCCCATAGTTCAGAAAAGATTACATAGCATCAGTTCAGCTCAGTACAATAAAGATGCAATGATCAAAAACAGAGATGGAAAAGCATACAACCAGTGAATGGAATTGCTCATTATCAGTCTGTAATTCTACTAGCTTAACAGAAGTAGAGTAATACCTAGGTTGATAAGCTTGCTGTATTTATTATGACATTAAGTGAATCAAGCTCAATGAAGAAAAATAAGATCTGTGATGAAGGGGGCAGAGGAATCAGATGTATCCTTACTTCCAGTGCATGCAAAAAGACTTATCAAATTGATCATGTTTTTGTCTAAAGACAGCTGTTTTCTCACTAGAATAGCCAAGAACTTAATTCTCCCTTAAATCTTCACACAATCAAAACCTGAATCATGTAAATACCATAACTTCAACATTATGACAGCCCAGCATTCCTACAAATATTCTGTTGAGTACCCCTACCTACTCAGTTCAGATGTTTGAACAGCAGTTACCTCTTCATATACATCAAGACAAAAACCTCTTGGAACCTGCAGAGTTATGTGGTGCTTGCTTCTTCATAATACAACATAGTGCTCAGGACTTTTTTGGTGGGGTTTAACTGTCTTAACATGCACCCACATTAGTGCATTATTTCACATCAGGATACCTCCTGATGATCATTACTTACCATGCTTTTGTTCATGTCAGAGTAGTGTTGGGGCCTATGAACTAGTTTTCATTCAGATAAACAAGCCAGAAGAAACACTCATGGATCACAGAATCGACCCAGTCACTTGGAGACTTAGTTTCATGGATCTAGACTAGAGTTAGCACAAAACCAAAACCCCCAAAGTGCATACAACAGTATTGTCAGGTCATCAGCACCAGCTGCTTCACCCTATAGTGCAGCTGGCAGTTCTATTCCCAACAGGCTGTAGTGGCCATACAACAGGCATTCCCAAGCGGACCTGAACGACTGACTATACTTTCAAACATTTATGTTCTGCTGTCACTCAGATACACACCTAGTGAAGTCTCCTTTGCTAGGTGTCTCACATTTTCAAGATGTGACACTAATCAAGAATAACACTTGGATAACATTTTCAGCAGTAAAAATAAACAGAAATCAATGCACCATAAGGATGCTTTGCTTTCTATATTCAGTTGTTTGCTAACCAATAAAAATAGAACATTCACTGAAGAGCTAATACAGTTAGGACTTCACACAATAAGACCACCTCAAATGCCTCAGATTGAGAGCTTGGATTTTTCCATGCAGTTTAATATTGCAACATCAGCATCTATGTATATCCCAAGCCTGGAGAACAAGCTTCTACTGGAAATAACATCTCATTTTATATATCCACACATCACAACTTGAAGAAAAGAATCATAGAATCGTTAAGGTTGGAAAAGACCTCTGATATCTAGTCCAACCATCAACCCAAAACACCATGTTACTAAACCATGTCTCAAAGTGCCACATCCACACGTTTTCTGAACACCTCCAGGGATGGTGACTCCACCCCCTCCCTGGGCAGCCGGTTCCAATGCTCACCACTCTTTCAGCAAAGACATTTTCCTAATATCCAATCTAAACCTCCCCTGGCGCAACTTGAGGCTATTACCCCTTGTCCTATCACTGGTTACTTGGGCAAAGGGACCAACACCCTCCTTTCAGGTAGCTGTAGAGAGTGATAAGGCCTCCCCCTCAGCCTCCTCTTCTCCAGACTAAATAACCCCAGTTCCCTCAGCTGCTCCTCTTAAGACTTGTTCTCCAGGCCCTTCACCAGCTTTGTTGCTCTCCTTTGGACATGCTCCAGCACCTCAATGTCCTTCTTGTAGTGAGGGGCCCAAAACTGAACACAGNATCCGCACCATGAGCCACCAGCTTCTCCAGGAGAATGCTGTGGGAGACAGTGTCAAAGGCCTTACTAAAGTCCAGGTAGATAACATCCACAGCCTTTCCCTCATCCACTAGGCAGGTCACCTTGTCATAGAAGGAGATCAGGTTGGTCAAGCAGGATCTGCCTTCCATGAACCCATGCTGGCTGGGCCTGATCCCCTGGATACATCAGAAGAAAGCTATAACCCATGTATCACTAGCTTTATGAGAAAAATAAAACTACAAGATAAAATTGTATTGATTCTCAGCACTGAACACTAAACCAGGATTATGGGTGGGAGTTATAATACAACTTCAAATGTATTTATTCCCAGTGAAACAGAACCCTATGCTGATGCTTCAGGTATACCTAGAACACAGAAAAGCTCTACCTTAAACCATGTTATTTTTCCATATTTTACAGATTTTTTTTACCATTATTCATAAACTTAAATACTTTGTACATGACCAGTTAAGTTGCTTTTTTAATATAGGCCATATCATGAGATGAGAGGGGATGTGGACAGTTATGCATTCACCCAATAACTGCCTATACCAAAATGAAAAGTACTTGTAAACATCACCACTTCTTTCACAGGTGAAGGAAATTAAGCAACCTGACCAGTATCATACAACAAGGTAGTTTTAGAGAAGGTTTCTCACTCAAGACTACTAGCATTCTTACAAAAAAATAAAATACTAACAGGAATAAGGAACTTCTTGATTTCTTCCAATGCATGTCCCATTCTGGCATATGCTTCTGCTGGTGGAGCAAATACTTCAATTAGAACATGCAGGTCATCATTTAGATGGAAGTACTTTGCCTCTCCACTTTTTCTCAATTCTTCTTCCTAGGAGATAAGAAAGTAGTCATTTTTTTTCCCCGACCTTTTTTTCAGCATACAATGCAAGTATTAAAGTTGCTTCACGGATATTTGCACATACTGTTTACTCATGGTCAGATATAAACAACTAAAAAAAACATAAAGATACATACTTTTCTGATACATTTCAAACCATTCATGCTACTAGAATACAAGAACAGTATCAGTTTGCTTATCAACACTAAATGACTAGTAACACACAAAGTAGGACCCATCAGCTTTCACTCACATACAGAAACAGTAGCAGAAGGGAGAATGTTCCCAGTAGTTTTCCCAAGTGCACCAGTTTCACTTAGAAGACATCAAGAAACATAAGTGGACTTGAGGCCTCTTTTCTCGAAAGTCTTGAAAAACAGGTTTGATCTAGTATTCCACAAAAGCTAGATTCTTTTACTTTATTATTTCAACCTTAGTATTATTGCACAGCTCAGATACTTCTTATTTATTTTCTGTTCTCACTGAGATTTCTACCCCATGAGTACATCCTTCACAGAACTGTGCTACTCTGACATGAAACTAATAGGTCAGCATATGAGACAGAGGAGGAGGACATTAGAGAGAAAAAAAGAGTTTACTAGCTATTTCATAACACAGTCTATTTCTTTTTTCTGCTCCACCCAACCCTCTTCAACATGACTGAAAAACTATGATTTCAAGGTAGTGGAACACAGCTCCGTTCTCTCAAATTATTGCAGTCACATGCGAAATGTTCATGGACCTAAAGGATGCTTGTTAGTCTCAGACAGGCTCCCTGCACACCCCATGTGTTTGGTGCATTCCAACAGACTAAGCCACCATTAAAAAATAATTTCATTGTACTACCAGATAACTCTATATCAGATTCTTACCGTTCTGCTATCTAAAAAAAAGCCCTAGGAAATCTCCCCTGCTGCTTATTGTATTTAGCAACAACCAGGTAAGTACTTCATCCTTTAGATTACTAAAATTATATAGTTTCAATAATAGTGAAATCTCTCCCCACACACACCCCTTAATTATGGGTTGAGGTCTATAAATGACAATCCATTTCTGCTTCTCAAAAAAACATTCTTGTCAGACTTAGTGCTCGACTACGGGGATGTTTAAAAAAAATCAACAGAATCTAGTTAACTGTTAGAGCATCCACAGCAAGAATATTAAGAGGCTAGAGTCAACAGGATTAGACTTTGGCAGCAAATCAATTATCTTGTTGATACAAATAGCAAATATTAGAAATAGAAAGTAAACTAATATAAACATTACAGCTCAAACATTTAGTTTTAATAGGAACTGTTTTGCACTTAAATACTTAAGCACAGTTATTCAGGACATATAAGCCATCATCTAGCACTTGAAGCTAGATGTTTTCATCCATGGAGTTCCCCAGGTACTTTGTTTTTCATATATACATGCTATCAAGCATCCCCTGTACCTTTTAAAAGGAAAAATAAACCTCTGCTGTTAGTTGTGCAGAGAAGTGAGAATTAAGAAAATTCATTTAGCTGGTTATCAATCTGGTATATATATTATACATCTGGTAATAACAACAAGCAATAGACACGTCACAATTTCATATGCAGTGCCTGATGACAAAGGATTCCAATCAGCAATTTTAACAAAACATACAAGATATTTCAGTGCAGGTTGTTCTAAAATCATTCCCATAAGCAAGCTTTTACTTTATCCTTTCTTCTTGTTTCACTTGCAAGATTCACTTTGAGAACAGAATTTTTGGGTTGTTTTTTTTTCCAACTCTGTAACGTGACTTGGTAACACACTATTCTCCACAGCTCGTAAGAGCACACAAATGAGAAAGAGCTCATCTACTGTGGCCTACAACTCCCAACCTTGGGCACACATTAAACATTTCAGGCTTTTTTATTCCCCATAATGACCAACACAAAAGCCACAGCTTGCTCCCATTCCAGTATCCCTCACTGATAGTATTTTTAGCTCCCACAAAACCCTCTGCCTTCCATGACTTGACAGTACATACATTGGCTAGACTCGCCTGGTCCACATGGATGCTGTGCGGCTAGCCAAAACAGAGAACTTTTTTCTCCTTGACTGCAGTGGAGATTTGAGAGCTGCTGAAAGGATGAGAGCAAAGCAGATGTGGAACAAGGGAGCTAGAACAAGCAAGATGGCCAGTTCCTTCAGGGTTTTTTTTTTTTTAATCTGTCCTTTAAATCTCCATCTTCTCACACAACACCTATCACACCAAATGGTTCATGGCTTGAACAAGCTGACCTAACACATGTTTTCAGCGGACACATCCCTGCAGTACTGCACTCTGGGAGCCTTACGAGAAAGCTCACTATTTGCTTTGTACCTTGTGCTCTTGTATTTCATCCCCTCATGGTCCAGAACAAAGCAGGGTGCTACCACAGCTTATGATGCACAGCAGCACAAGGCATCTGGCAATACACCTAAAGGCAGTTAATATACTTTGCCCTGTATTCTGTAGTACCTATAGACCCTGTTAATTTTCATCCTATTTATCAAGCTATCAAAAACCAGGTACCAGCCCTAGAACTCCACGGCTTTAAATCAGTAGCTGAGTGGCAGTATTTCTCAAAATATATGCTCATAGTACTGTCCATTTTCATCTTTACTACACCACCCTTGATTCAGGTTACAAGGGTTTTTTTTAGGTACTACCAATAATTCTTTTCAATGTTACCTGAAGCGAAATTTGGCTTCTGTCAGATTTTAAATACCATTCAGAATACTCAAGCTGAAAAGTCTTAAATTACTAGTCTTAAATTGCACTGGTCTTAAATTATTGATAATACAGGAATAACCAATTGGGGTGGAAGGTTTTATTTAACTATTATTTCTTCAGACTTACAATATAAAAGCAGTCGTGTCACACAATAAGGAAATTCTGAAATGGTTCCTTTTACTTTTTCCACTCTCCCATAGACACATAAAAGCCTGACTAGTCTAGCAGAAGGTGTCTCTGCACTGAGCAGTGACTCATGAAAAGCCACTGATGAAGTGACAGCACAGCTTGAAAAAAACCAACATGTAAATGGAAGAGAATTACTGAATTTGGATACTGCATATCACAAAGCAGATGTATGAAATTGTTTTCCAAATGTTGACAAAAGAAATGGAAAAAGAAACCCCAGATTGATTCTAGAACTCAAGTCTCCAATGAGTAAAAAACAAAGATACAATGAAAACACTTTCCTGAATGTGCTTTTTTTAAACCCAGAACTTATTAAATTAATTTACAGTGAGACAGAATCTTGTATTTCCTGTTTTATATCTTTCCCTAGAAAACCTGCAGAAGGTAACTGTTATTTGCTATATTTTGTCAGCCTTTCATCCGTTAGCTTCCTTCCTTCCGCAAGTCTTTGAAGTTCTCTTGAAGTTTAAAAAAAGTAGAAGAAATCTGGCTTAGCCAGAGAAGTTTACAGACCTTACTGCCACTTTTCTTCAGGAAAGAGGTAATAATCATACATTTAAAACTGGTAATGCAGCAGGTGTACTAACATGTAAGTGGTAATTACATCATTACCAAAGAAAACAAGAGAAGTTCAAAATATTCAAGGGTAAACCTTCAAGACTCTTCGGAGACTTCAAGACTCTTCTTATATTACATAACAGCTCATTCAAAAGTCCATTTAATATCTTCAAGCCTTTATTATACTTTTATAAGCATAAGCTATATTTAAGTTATATTCTAATAAGCATTTTCAAGAAGGAATTAAAAGAGTTAGCTTTTGAGTTGTACAAAAGCTTAAGTCATTTATGACCTGTGATCAAGTTCTTGATAAATACTCTAAATCATGTAATATTTATGTTTCACTGATGGAGAAGTGTGCTGAAAAATATATAGTTTAGGAAATTCAGTAGTGAGCCCTCTAAGTTGCTCTCCCATACGTATGCCATTACTATGTGCTATAAAGACTGATATTTTTAAGTTTCAGGTTACATAACCCCACTGATTTCACTGGAGGACAATAAAGCATGGTATGCCACAGGCAAGAAATACATTCGGTGTTTTAATTTGTATTATTAGGAATACTCTAATTAAAAAAACACAGCTTACTAGACAGGTGACAGCTCCTCACTGAAGTACACTTATCTGCTACAAGTTTACCCTGATATTTATTTCAGAGTGAAGCTGATTAGTACAAACACTTATCAAGCTAAAGGTTTCTCTTCTACCAACTACTTTGGCTCTTGTAACGGATACATCCACTATAACCAAATACCTCCCATAGAAACAACCACAATTTGTCAACTGCTTAAGCTGCATAAGTCCTCAGAGTTGTGAATTTTTTTCCAGTTGTATTTTATCTCTTTTTATCAGCTATTTTCTCTTTGTCTAGAGGTGATATTAAATGTTAAGTGTTATTTCATGTGAAAGTGTTTGGATCTACCAAGAAGTCAGGTTCCTTCAAAGTGAGAACACTGCCGTGTTCACTTCGGCATTACTTGTTACAAGCTGTACAAGATCAATCTAGAACATGCCACCGGTAACACTCCACTTACATCCCCAAGGACCACAGTCTGAGGGAAGCCTAATTACAGCTCATGATAGCCTCAAAATAATAGGGACAGCAGACTCCTTGGAGAAAAGAGACTCCATCTGAATCTAACCAATACAAGGATATACTATGCTTTTTATTTGCTGCCCAATTTTCATCACCAGGTTTACCTCCCCAAAGATTTTAGGAAGAAGTTATGAAATCCAGGTATCAAACACTCCACTAGCATACTCAGGTCTTACCTTTGTCTTGTCCCTCATAGAACCTTTTCCCAAAATAGACATTTTTGTCAGTGTTTCTTCCTGTAAACGCTTTAGAGAATTGCCACGTGGACCCAAAAGTTTTCCCACAAAGTTGAACTGCAAGAAAACAAAAACATTAAGCTCATATTTTTAAGCATAAGTGAGCACACAAAATAGAATATTTTGCTGAAACAAATTTTTGTTCTAGGTGCAAACAAGTATGAGATCATAAACTACAGAGTCATTAAGTCATTAGGGCAGATAATAGCATGTCAGTGGCTCTACCAGGTGCCAGCAGAAACACAGAAGTATCTGAACTCAAAGAACTCAAATAGTGTAGAGAGAACTTTGTGTTTATCACATTCAACACTGACAGATGTGCTCAAACTGCAATTCAATTTTCAACAATAGTTTCCAGGTACATAAAACCAAAGCTGGCAGCAATCTCAGATATAATACTAAACAAGCAAAGCTCTGAAGAAAAAAAGACATCTTAATTGCCTTATCCTCCTTTGAAGATTTATGAAGTAATATGGCAACCCATGCAATACATCCTACACTAAACAAACAGGGAATTAAATGCAGAGAACAAACATATAAATCCAGTCACAAACCAGAATCACTCAAGATTTTCCCAACTACCACTCAACTCCCAATATCACTAAAGTTTACAAAATCAGTTGGAGTTCACAACCATGGCATTACACCATAAGATAAGGTATCAAATATCCATTCATAAAAGAGGGAAACAAAAAGGGACAACCTGCCTATTGTCACTTCAAGGACACAAAACCAGACTTAGTAGAGCTAGGAGGTGTGCAAGTTCTCATAAGCACTGCTCCGTAGGGCATATCCTAGTCACACATACCACGAGAAAAAGCTGTGTACATTCAGCAGTCCACTTTCATGTATCACTGCATTGTATTTTGGAAGGTATATAAAATTTGAAGGATAGTTAGAGAAGACTTGAGGATTACTTAAAGTATGCAGACAACTATTTTAGTTGTGAAAAACAAAAAAGAGCTGATAGACATAAGCTACACTTGGAAGTTAGTATGGAATGCTGTAAACACTTCCTGAAAATAATAATTTATTCCTGTATTTGATTTACATGGCAAAGTTCTGGTAGCAGGAGGCTGCAGGGGTGACTGCTGTGAGAAGATGCCAGAAGCTGCCCTCATGTCGGACAGACCCGGCTCCAAGACAGACCCACCACTGCCCAAAGCTTAGCTCATCGGTGACACAGCACCTATATGCTAACATATTTAAGGAAGAGTGAAAACACTGCAGAGATGAGACAAGTGAGAACATGAGAGAAACAAGCCTGCAGACACTAAGATCAGTGAAGGAGGGGGAAAGAGGTGCTCCAGGCACCAGAGCAGAGATTCCTCTGCAGCCCATGAAGACCATGGTGAGGCAGGCTGTCCTCCTGCAGCCCATGGATGTTAATGGTAGAGCATATATCCACCTATAGAGGTGGATATCTGGTAGAGCAGATATCCAGCCTATGGAGGACCCTACACCAGAGTAGGTGGATGTGTCCTGGAGGAAGCTGCAGCCCATGGAGAGCCCACACTGGAACAGGCCTCTGGCAGGAGCTGTGGCCTGTGGAGATGAGCCCATATAGGAGCAGATTTTCCAGCAGGACCTGTGACCCCATAGGGGACCCACACTGGAATGGTTTCTTCCACAGGGTACAGTCCTTCAGGAAGGGACCCAACACTGGAGCAGTTCTTGAACCACAGCCCATGGGAAGAAACCACATTGGAGCAGTTTGTGGAGGACCATACCCTGTGGGAGGAACCCCAGGCTGGAGCAGAGGAAGAACATGAGGAGGAAGGAGCAGCAGATGTTGAGCTGACCACAACCCTCATTCCCTATGCCCCTGCGCCACCTGGGGAAAGGAAGTAGAAGAAATAGGACTGAAGCTGAGCCTGGAAAGAAGGGGAGGCCATAGGAAGAGTATTTTTAGTTTTGTTTTATTTCTCACTATCCTGTTACAATTAATTGGCAATAAATTAATCTTCCCCAAGTTGAACCTGTTTTGCCCATGACTAATTGATGAGTGATCTCCCTGTCCTTATCTCATCCCACAAGCCCATCTTACCTTCTCCCCTCATCCTGTTGAGGAGGGGGAATGATAGAGCAGCTTGGTGGACACCTGGCAGCCAGCAAGGTCAACCCACCACAATTCCTGTTAAAATACTGCAGTAGAGATTGCTTATCAACAAACTGCTGTTCAGGAACATTTACTATCCCCAACGAAACTTTGTAAAACCAGGATGTTCACACTATTAGAAGCTGACACCATCATGTTAAAGAGATAGTGATGCTAAAAAGCAAGCAGGCTTAAACTACTTGTTTGTGGCCTCAAACTTATGAAACAGTTTGCAAGTTCTTTGACTGTTCCTCTACTACTGTATCACTAAAGGGCCAAGATCAGCTTCTTTGATCTCCTACTCCTCTGGAGGAATTTGAAAACACTTGAAAATGGAGTAGTAGCAGCTCAAAATGTTTTGTTGCTACATTGGAAGTGCTGATGGATAATAGGGTCAGCTGCAGTCACCCGACAATGCAGAAAGTCTACAGCTCCAGTTCACCTACTTTAGCTTTAGACAAAAAGAAATGCAAGCATTAAGAGCCTACTAAATATGAAAATTAATTTTACTCAATTCCCAATGTAAACCTGAGTCAGAACCAAGATACAATTGAACAAATTGCTTATGGATGACTATAGTTCACAGAAGCTATTAAAGTCTTTGCATGAACTAGTCTCTTCTGAAATTATCAGGCCAAATCTCAATAAATCTGCAATTTCTTTGAGTTTGCTTTATTAGGTATATTCCAATTTTTTTCATATAGGTCTTAAGATACAGTGAAGGGAAACAAGGGAAACATTCCTCAGAAAGAGGTTGCCCAGTGAAACAGTAGAAATCTCCCTTGCTGAGAATATTCAGGACTTGGGACCACTGACAGGGTCCTGTGTAATCTAGTTTACAGTCATGATTTCAGCATAAGGTTGGACCAGATGTTCTTTAGAGGTCCCTTCCAACTTGGACTTCTGATTTTATCACTTCTGAAGGTATAACTGCAATGAGAACAAACAAATTGAAACAATTGATAACAAGTCTGAACTTCTAAGAGTCAGTAACTCCTAGTCAACTGTTTCTTTAAATTAAGAAAGATGACTTATGAACAGGAATTCATAGTTAAGTTCAAGTGAAAGCTTTCGTACAGTGGAATACCACATCATTTTTTCAAGTATTACTTAAGATTACTTATGTTTACTTTAAGATAGTCTTGTAAGTTATTAGGAACAAAAGTAAACACTGTATACATTTAAAATGAGAGATTTTCCATTTATAGTAAAGTATGCTGAAATTATTTCAGAATGTTGAGTACCTGCCGTCTGGTACAGTTTAAATTTCTAGCAGTAATCTTAGTTAAAATATTCAGATGAAATTTTAATCAATTTTTGACTGCAACTTAGGAGTAGGCAAGCATGTATTTAACTATGCAACGCATAGCTCTGATATCACATTCTAACTAGAACAAGCAACTACCTCACAATTAAATACAAACTACAAATCACAACAAATGGAAGTGCATACATGCAAAAGTGAAATCCACTTTGTACATAATCAAAGTAACTAAAAGGTTTCAGTTCTCAGAGAAAACTTCAATATTCCAAAGCACATTTGTTTATTCCAGCTGTATTGCTTATTAAACTATTTGGCTCTAATTAAAATATGTTGTGTATATCTAAAACTTCACCTGCAAAACTTCAATAGCAAAAGTTGTCCTCTTCTCAAAACCAAAAAAATCTCTAGTGTAGAAGCTAGACATCATGATAGGTATAAAAGCAACTGCAAAGATTACATGTTCTAGACAACACAATGAATGTGAAAATGTTATTAGCTTATCTTGAGATCTACTGAACTATTCTTTCCTGTGCACCGAGGCTCCAAATATTAGATTTGACAAGTCCGAAGCATGAGAAACCTGTGCTCTAAGTCTGAAATTCAGCTTATTTGAGAGCACAGTACCTCTAGATGTAGCTTAACACATGATGAACATTAAAGGCTACTTAAAAATGGCTTACACAGTCTTAAAGCCTTTTTGCTCCATGCAAAGCTAAAAAACTTTAGAACATTTCAGTTGATTATTCTGTAAGGAAAACCTATTTCTGATATTGAACTAATCCTTTCAGTAGAAAAGAGATTTACTTTGAACAGGTACTGGATTTTGCTTGAACTATTGGTTTATGTCTCTTTTACATCAAATTGGAAACATCTATCAGCAAAAGTTTATTTTGAAATATTTCATAGATATCAGCTATAAAGTTACTATTATTTGTACATTTCTTTATCCCCAGCAATCAAGGAGTAGGAGGACTTAAACCTAGAGGTACAAACCACCACACAGTAATTAAAGTTTTCATCACAAAATTAACAAATCCAGCCTATCTGCTGCTGAAAGAAACGAACAAGCCTGGCATATCCCAGTTAGCTCTTAGATGAGATAGCTCACATACAAGTTTCATGGGCACTTCCCGTGCCTTACATTCCTAGAGTTTATTTGCCCAAGAGCACAAGGACAAAAAACCAAATTCAGGTCTAGTATTGAACTCAAGCTTATTAATTATCTCTGAATTTGAGGCACTGGATAGTAACAAAAAGACATCTGAGCAGCTCTGAACAGGTCAGATCAGTGTCATTCACTGAGGCTCAGTCAGACATGCCAGACTTCCCTCTTCACTTGCTCTTCTCTAGTACAGCACGATCATACCCAAACTGCTGTAAATACCCACAGTTTTCCTCAAGTTCACTAGCTTCAGCTTAACAATGTATTAAAGCAGTTGCACTGCTTTCCAGTGCGAGCTGGTCTGGAAGCTATTGCCACATCCACGGTTCTACAGGACAGCTGAACTTTGAAGAGCCAGCCACGAATGTTATTCTACACTAGACAAATCTGTGTTAAATCAAGGATTGTCTACACATTAAGACTCTTCCAAGGCCTTAGGTAAGGATCAGGATCTTATGGATGATGTTATACAAAACAGAAGATAAAGTCCCCTGCTCAAAGTTGCTTCTAGACCAGCTTTGAAGGATATGCCAAATACAATACCTCAAACAAAATTACAGCTAAACATTTAAGGCATCTTTGCAAAAAGAGCATCAAAGTTCACATTAACAGACCTGGGAGGAGACAATTAGAAAAAGTTGGAAAAATTGTTATCCCAGCTACAGTTCAAGCCAAATAACACTGAAGTCATGATAAATGGTACCCTATGTAGTCTTACATCATTACAAAGTATCACCAGATATATATTAGTTTGAGCAAAAGGATGCAAGATTTACAGGGTGTTGTTATTTCCTAAAGGCTATGATTACTGAAAGCCCATCTCCCTATATCTACATCTCTGGTTTACCTTGTGGTTTAAAGACACACCATGAAGTGTTACAGCCCCTCCTCAAATTCCTCAGATATAGGATTCTACCCCTTGGCCATGGTAACCAGTATTTGTTGGCTAGTGGACAACTACACTGAAAGCAAGCATTTGTTTCCCTTTCACAGATTACCTTAAACTGCTACATAACTACAAAATCTTCAATTTAAAATATATTTTAAGTAGAAAAAAATTATAGAAATAGAAAGAGATGAATCAACCAGGTTTTTGTTTGAAAATTGTTTCTTCTCTAGATATTCATAAATCCTCATTTTAAGAAGCAATTTTGCAGATACAGTACAATGGAGATTATGGACATCTCTGCTTAACACCCATTTCTTCAGGATCCCCAAATCAAAATATTACTTTAACAGTTATCTAGAGATTTATTTCCTTACCAGATCACTGCTTGAAACTATTCCCTGAAAATAGATATGGAGAAAACACAGCTACAAAGAGTATACAAGTGAAACATTCTCTTCATAAGCATTTGATCTACTATATGAATTTCAGCAAAAAGGGAATTAATGCCAGTGCTAGAGAGTTTTTAAATGTATATATTACAGAAAGGGGGATATAATAGAAAAAGTAATCCTTGTTCATCCCCACCAAGACAAGTCTGCTGAGACCAGTTCATCCAGCTTAAAATACTTAGTGAAAATATAAATGCTCAACCAAATGCTCTCCTGTAAAGCTCTAAGCAAGCCATTGTTGTTAAACCCATAGAAAGCTTTCTTGGCATGTTAGTCTTCTGCAACGACTCCTCTGTGATAGGGTCACTAGAAAAAATAGTTAAATGAAAATTCAGAGGACTTTCCCTTACAGTGACCTGAAACCAGGAAATCTTCAAGACTTTTTGTACTCATTTCAAGAAAATAAGGTTTCTAGAGAAAGGTAAATACTTCAAGCATCTGCATCGTACCAGATCCAATTACTCGCCCCTTCACACAACACAGTAATAGGTCTTTAAACATTTATTCACAACAGAAAGCTTGGTCAATTACTATAAAGTTGCTGAAAAGTTATCCCTGGTATAATATTTAATGCTTGTTCCTTCATGTCACTTATGGTTATACAACCACATTTTCTCATTCCTACTTTAAGAAATCCTTAGAGCTAAGGTATTATGAAAAATTGTTTTCTAGTCATGCAGCTAATATTTTAATCTTCCCATGACTTACATAACAACTGCAGATATATTGTATATGACAATGACATTTTAAAACAGATATTTTCACTTTAAATGTTGAGTTAAAAGGCTTAAATAGATACTAGTTCCATAAGTCAGTGACTTTTGAGAATATGTATTTGAAGTATCACTTCAGGGAACACAACACAGACCATTTCTTACCGACTTCTGAGATTTACCCAGTATTTAAGTGTAGATCTATGAGCAATTTTTAAAGTGGTAGCCTGTCACAAAACGGAAGTGATTGTTACCATAGTTTTGATCCATCTCATGGAAAGCCATCATCATTCTGTTTATCATCCACAGAAGCTATTTTTCCTCCAGATTCAGAACACTCGAGTTCACTAAACTGTCAAAGCAAAATCAGATTTCTGAGACTAAACTACTTCATGATGCATATTCATTGAACGCGTGGGAGGGGGATAACTCCCTCCTGCCTCATTTGTACATATCTATACCTATGAAATACCTTGCACACATGCTGGCATTTCATACCAGTGCTAGGATAGATCCAGAAAGTCCCTCCACCAAGACAACCACATCACGACCTTCACAGCCAGGTCAATTTTTCTGCCTTTATCTAAGTCTGTGCAAGTCTGAAGATGATTTTGAAGCATGAAATGCAACAGAAGTACAGGCTTAAGGGTCACATTTTCACACTTGACCTGGAGTACTCAGCTGATCAAATAGCAAGGTGTGTTAAATCACCCTGAACTCCATTGCACCAGCTGACAAGATCTCATTCCACTAACTGCAGTTTAGGCATCTCACATCCATGTAGACTCTCACATATAGGTAACTTGATGTAGAACTGAACCACACTTCAAAAAGTTGGCCCTTTCCCTACAATGTTGCACAAAAGCCCTAACCTCTCTAATCCTTGCTTGTAGCACATCCCAGTTACAATAGGATTTTAGACAGCATTACCAAGGCATATTCAAGCCTCACCTAAATACCTCAGATTACAGATTCCTCTGAGCAGTCCGAACTGGAAATGACAGTTGGACCAACCTGAAAAATTCATAACAAAATTGTATACAATAGGATTTTGAAGAAACTTGACCAGACCTGCAATCTATAGAAGTGTTTCCACAAGGTTTGGTCTTACCCAGACTACCTGTCACCATATCAAGACATTAATTCAGGTGGTTTTTTTTTAATGCGTACAGGAGTCTGTAAAGAACACAAATGAAAATTCAAGTGTACAACCAGCTGTCCTGGTTTCATCTGCAATAGAGTTCATTTTCTTCCTAGTAGCTGGTACAGTGCTGTATTTTGGATTTAGCATGAGAATAATGTTATAACACACTGATGCTTTAGTAGTTGCTAAGCAACACTTACTCTAAGTTAAGACTTTTCAGTTTCCCATACTCTAGCAGCAAGGAGGTACACAAGAAGCTGAAAGGGAGCACAGCCAAGACAGTTGATCCAAACTGGCCAGAGGGCTATTCCATACCATATGGCATCCTGCTCAGTACAGAAACTGGGGGGAGCTGGCCAGGAGGCAGTGAGTGGGTGGTGGAGCCATTGCATCATGAGTTTTTCTTGGGTTTTGTTCTTCTCTCATTGTGTTCCTTTTCATTAAAACTTAAAATCATAANGTGCAGGACCCAGCACTCGGCCTTGTTGAACCTCATACAATTGGCCTCAGCCCATTGATCCAGCCTGTCCAGATCCCTCTGCAGAGCCTTCCTACCCTCCAGCAGATTGACACTCTCACCCAATTTGGTGTCATCTGCAACTTATTACCATTCTTATTTTATTTCAATTATTAACCTGTTCTTATCTCAACTCATGAGTTTTCTTTCTTTTGCTCTTCCAGTCCTCTCCCCCATCCCACAAAGGAGCCAGTAGGGTGAGCAAGCAGCTGTGCGGTGCTTGGTTGCCAACTGGGCTTAAACCATACTGCCAGCCTCAAGAAGAAACTGAACATAACACCGGGAACTATCTTGACAAGTTATTTCATAAAGCAGATAAAATTCATGCTGTCTTGGTTATTTTATCACCTTCTATCAAGGTCCAGACATAAAACATTTAGGCCAACTTGCTCTAGTAAGAGATGAGGCCTGTTAATGTTGCCAAGGTTTGAGCGAGACAAAAAAATCCCACGTGAAGTACATAAATATATAGCACCACAGAAGCAACTAAGAGCTGTTAGGCAGGAGGCAAGTTAAGCACATGAGACACTCAACTCTTTGCACAGTAAGCAGAAAACCAGAAACTCATAAGGTTTTTTTAGGGAGAGCAAAGATGCCCAAAGTGAAATACCTACTCTTGAATCTGAGGTCTACCAGATTCTTTTCCAATAGAAACCCAGCTGCTCTGAACTTCAGTCAAATATCTTTCTGCTGCAGTTAACCTGTCACCTTCCAGGTCTGTCAGAGGTAATGAGGCTGACTTTGCACAGGACCCAGCTATGAGCCCATGAAAATACATCTGACAGGACAGGTAATGTGAGCAGGCATGACAATGCCAGGTTGATCAGATCAGAGCTAGGACTGCCTGACCTGTGTTGAGGCCATTATGATTTATTCAAGGAGTCAGAGAGAAGTTTTAAAGAGGGAATGAGCAATGAAATACTGAAAAGGAAACTTAGTTATCCCTGAGTCAGGTCTAGTAAGCTGTCTGAACAGGGGTAGTGCACCAGTAGGCTGTTTTGGTCCAGAGACCTCATTTATCACTAAAAATTATGATTGATATTTCATTAATCCTATCAATATATCCAAACAGAGGCATCTTTGCTCAGAGTCACTGGCCAATACAAACAAAGAAATAGTTTCTGCTAGCAAAAGAACTTGTATTTTTAGTTTCATTTTCAGGTATTAAACCCTGTTAATTTGATAACTTACTTTTTTGTCCTGTCTAAAAGCAGGATTTATTTGGAGAAGCACTACTCTATTCATAAAGCTGAAACAAGCTAGTTTTTCCTCACCACTTTCTGGATATGCAAGTTTGCCAGACTGTTACCCCAATGCTAGTTTGATAGATTTATCAGTTCTTGTAGTGACTTGGTCAGCCTCAAACATCAGATTGTCAGTTCACTAACACCAAAAAAGACTACACCTCCTGAAAGACTGGAGGTACCTTTTTGTTCAGGATCTTGCACAATAGCTAACAGTATTAGCATGGACTGCAGGCATACAGAAACAGATGCCAGCTTGCTAGAAAAACTGTTCTAAATTCAATATTCACATGCAGAAGAGCTTTTTGCACAGATTTCATCCATATTTAAGACTTAAGTTTCATTTTTCTGAAGCATTTGTCACCAGTTCTGATCAGAAAGGAGAACACTGCGCATTAATCAACCAAATCTTTTAACCTTTTTTCTGAGGAATATCACTTGGCACCTTCTACAAGTGACACATTTGCACTAATGCTAGCACCTCTTTAGGCAGAAGTAGTCTAGAAAACTGCATGCATGCACACAAAAGAACAGCATAGAGACAAAGCATTTATGTGAAGCATCATTTCGGGGTTTATAAGCACCATGTAATACCTTCTGAATATACAATGAGTACACTCTAAATACAGCTCAGTGAAACCAAGATGACTGGAATAGAATCACAGAATCATTAAGGTTGGAAAAGACCTGAGATCATCTAGTCCAATCATCAACCCAAAACACCATGTCTATTAAACCATGTCCTGGAGTGCCACTTACGAATCATTTCATATCTACCCCAAAAGACTTGATAAAGCATCCCTAATTTCCGAGCCATCCTCTGAACCCACTTAAGAGGAAGAAGATTAATCTTTTGCACCCTAGTGTTTGCTCTAAGACTTTGTTCCCCTGTGTAGAGGCATTCAAAACTCACACCATTCACTGCAGACTACATTATGCCAGGATAATGCCCTCAGTTTGGCATGTTGAAGCTATGAAGCTTCATACATTGTATTTACATTTGTTAGATCTCAAATAAAACCACAAGCCTGGTCCTAGTAAACAAGTGATACTAAACTGCAGTGACTGCTTGTGATTTAGGGTGGGTGTTTTTCAGAAGTTGGAGTACCTGTCCTAAGTCTGAATTCATACTCACTTCCTAGACTACTCCTCTGCAGTGAGAAATTTTAACTCCTTTAGACTATATGGGATCTTTAATGAGTAAGCTTTAAAATAAATACCCAATCATACATAATAAAATGGAAATTTCTAAGAAAAATCAAGCCGCCCTATGTTGGGGTAAAAATATTCTTCAATAGAGAATACCTAGGATTATTTGCTCTGGCAGAAGGGAGATTTGTGTGAGCAGCAATACCAGTATTCTGCTTCCTGTGAAGGAAATTGTAGTGGAGACATAGGAACTCAAATGGTATGGCTATTCTGCACAGCAGTTGTACTCTGTGCCCCCTGGATCCTGGTGGTCTAACCAGACACATACAGGATTATATCAAAGCTCTGTCTGAATATAAATTCAGGTTGCTCTCCATAGCACATGCCAGGCTTTATCCCAGCTCAGACAGTCAAAAGCTGCCTCCATGGACCAGAACTACAGAGCACACAGCAGACCATACCTGCCCATTCAAAAGATGGCAAAGGCTTTCCTAGTAGCTATCTTAAATAAGAATTTCAGTGTTTAGTCCTTTAAAGAAAGTTGATGCTATGTAAAGAAGCAGAAGCATCTTTCAAAGACATTGTTTCCATTTCACATTTCTTCCCCTTGAGCTCAAGTATCTACATCTTAACATCTCTAAGAATAACATCCTGATTATAAACACTGACTATGTAAGCATCCTCTGTCTTTCACCTTCCCATCTTTATATTTCTGGATGTTTCTATATAGCTCTCATATATAGCTCTCGGTGACAAGTGGTGTCCCTGGGACCAGTGCTGTTTAATATTTGCAATGACACAGACAGTGAGATCGAGCACACCCTCAGCAGGTTTGCAGATGACACCAAGCTCAGCGGTGCAGTTGACATGCCTAAGGGACAGGGTGTCATCCAAAGAGACCTGGACAAGCTGGAGAGGTGGGCCTGTGTGAATCTTATGAGGTTTGACAAGGCCAAGTGCAAGGTCCTGCACCTGGGTCAGGACAACACCCAATATTAATACAGACTGGAGGATGAAGGGATTGAGAGCAGTCCTGCAGAGAAGGACTTGGGGGCACTGGTGGGTGAAAAGCTGGACATAAGCCAGCAATGTGCACTTGCAACCCAGAAGTCCAACTGTATGCTGTGCCGCATCAAAATAAGCATGGCCAGCAGGTCGACAGAAGTGATTCTGCCCCTCTACTCTGCACTGGCAAGACCTCACCTGGAGTACTGCACCAACCTCAGCACAAGCACATGGGACTGTCAAAGCAGGTCCAGAAGAGGGCCACAAAAATGATCCGAGGGCTGGAGCACCTCTCCTACAAGGACAGGCTGAGAGAGTTGGGGTTCTTCAGCCTGGAGAAGAGAAGGCTGCGGGGAGACCTTATTGCAACCTTACAATACTTTAAGGGGGCCTACAGGAAAGATGGAGACAATCTTTTTAGCAAGGTCTGTAGTGTCAGGACAAGGAGTAATGGTTTTAAACTAAAGGAGGGGAGATTTAGAATGGATAGAAAGAAGAAATTTTATTACAGTGAGGGTGCAGAAACACAGGAACAGGTTGCCCAGAGAGGTAGTGGAGGCCCCATCCCTGGAAGCATTCAAGGTCAGGTTGGACAGGGCTCTGAGCAACCTGATCTAATTGAAGATGTCCCTGCTCACTGCAGGGGGGTTGGGCTAGATGACCTCTAAAGGTCCCTTCCAACCCAAAGCATTCTATGATTCTAGGACTGGGAAGAATCATTAAGATGACTTAAGTCAGAGTTCCAAAGAGATGCCCACATAAGTGGTATGCAATTTTGTACTCACTGAAGCAGTGAAACTTTGAACAGCAGTAAAGCAATCCCTGTAAGTTACTCAGTCTGCGAGGAAAACACTGATAACATGGAAAAAATATAGAAAATGCCTTCCTAAAGAAATGGAGGAAGGACTGAAGGAATTCCTTTCCTCCATGAATGGAAAACAGAAGCAGTATTGAAATTTCTAGTAGCAAGAAAAAGCCATTTCAAACAAGTGGAAAAATGCTAATCTGATTTTCATAACATTAACCTTAGAATTTAAAAAGGGATCAAAAGTTCAAAGAATGAACTGAATGTTGAATAAACGCTTCTGGGTAGCAGTATTTTAGTGCAGGATAACACTTAGCAGTAAAGTAGTGTTAAGAATTCATGGTGGTCAAAGTTATTAACAAAACAGTCTCCATCCCTCCAGAACAGACTGTATAATTTAGTAGCACATATTTAACAGAGTTAAGACTAGCAGTGGCTGAAACTTAAGAGGATAAGAGGAAAGAGTTTACTCAGTGAGTTCCTTTAATGATGCATTAAGCTGCACTTCTACCTACAATAAGAAAGTTTCCAAGCCTAGCATCAGAGTCAACTTAAGTATATTTCATTCCTTTTGCTGCTCTGAAGAGGAGGATCTTGCTATCCTGAAAACGTGATTCATTTATCATTTGTTCTGAACATGTTTTTGTGTGACCAGCACCACTCTCCTGCACATTTATTCCAACAGGAAACGTATCTACCTTAGAACTTCTATAGAACAGACTACAGAACAGCAATAGTAGATATTGTTAATACTGTTTTAAATTAACAGTTAACAGAGTTAAGATATTAGTGGAATCTTTTATAAGCACTTGATAAATCTAAGTATGAAAATTGGGCTTACCTTAGGGAATTGTTTTACTGGAATCAAGACTTTTTGTCCCAACTTCATATTTTTATTGATGACTACATCAATATATTTTTCTTCTTCCTTTCCTTCGCCTTTTTGGAATTTTTCAATTTCTGTTAAAGGAAAAAAGTCAGTTATTTTCTCAGTTGAATAAAACAATCTAAAAGCTGAGAATCTTCAAAGGCAGTTTAAATTAAGAACTTTAAAACTAATTCTGTATAGCATAATACTTATGGTATGATGTGTAATTAATACAGATAATTAGTTATATAGGTCAATGGGATAAGCCATGTGTTGCTTTTTCAGGCTTTAATACTCATGTTCATATTGGCACCTTGAATTAGCACTGCAAGCATTTTAAATGCTAACCTTTAGCTTAATAGTTAGGATACATTTACAGTTTATATGGTTCAAACAGGAAAAAACTATTTTTAGATACATTTATTCATTTTTAAATTCAAAATCTTACAGCATAGTTTAATACTTGACTATTTTATCCCTTTATACTATGAACAAAATATAGAGTTTTAACAGTGGTTGTCTACAGTGCACTTATGAGCAAATGCCCAATCAAACTATCAAAATTTCAGGAATGAAATTGAGGCACATAGATCATACCCAAAAATCTAAGATTAGTGTTATACCAATGACAGAATTAGGAATTAGATTTATAAGTTCAAACCCAGACTGTATGATTCTAGTCATTCCAAAGCTACATACAAAACCAATTCTTGATTACAATTGCCTCCAAATATTGACTCTCAAGTGAACTTATGAAAAATTGCAGATTTCATTTCATTGCAGGAGAAACATGAGCATAAAAGGAGACTACAAATGAAGCACTGCCTGAAGCCTTTGCTGGACTGGAGTCCAGCACACTGAGTTGCAGTATTCAATGTTAGCACAGGACATCAAAATCCAACCCATTTCAGAAGTGCAACAATATTTCTTCTACGGACATTTAGCATTTTTCCTCCCAAATCTTCAAGTCTCATTAGTTTTGCACAACAAAACACACCCTTCTACTCAACAAGCAGAAGTTAATGACATTTATCAAGACCTTGGAGTTTCTTTAGTGGGAATGTGATCTTATGCCAACAGAAGACAGTAACAAAACTTTTCACTTAAAAGAAACCAACCAAAAATATAGAAAGCATCCTTTAGGTACACTTTAAAGGCAATTCAATTTGAAAGTACTTCCGATGAAAAACAGGAATAAACCAACATTTTTTTTACTACTAAAAAAATCTACACATCTTTAGGAGCTTTGTTTAATGAAAACCAGTCCATTCCCATTTACCACAATAGAGATGAAGATACCACCATCTTTCCCAGTAACTGAAACTCCAGTCTTCCATACAGGTTTTCACCTCACTAGCACAGAAGAGGAAATAAACGCAGTTACATTTTTTCAAGTTATGTTCAGTGCCTTAAGAACTAGGAGAGCCAGACTACCCTATGACTACTTGAAGGCTTCTTGAAAGGAAAGTCTTCCCCAGTTAAATCTTCAAATCTTCTTGGTAAGCCCCCAGGAAGTTTGATTCATATAGGGTCTAGCAACATAAATATTCTGGAGGAGCCCCTTCAGAGCAACCGTACTCTGAAGTGTCCTTCGTGTTGTAGCATGCTTAAACTCCAAACCCCTCAGCCTACAGGCTGACCACCAGAGGAACACATTTTAACAGCTGGATCCAGGTAAAAATAGCATTCATATGTTCTTTCTAGATGTCACTTTATGGACTAGAGAATTATGGGCAATCAAATAGATGTAAAGTTACATTTAAATTCATTTCCAGATGAAGTTAAGACCAAAATTTTATAGGGCATGATGTTCCCACTAAGAAAGCAGGTGATGTATTTTTAGAAGTTTCTGAATATCACATTCAGACATAAGTGTAGCACTATCACAGCACTCAAATACAAATAATATTTGCCCATAATTCTCTAGTCCATAAAGTGGCATCTACAAAGAACATATGAACTTTATTTTTACTTTTAACACCCTTGCTTCTTGATTTAAGAAGGACAGTTATGATAAAGCTCTTTGATTTCTCTTGGAAAACAAGACTAGATACTTAGAGGTTTATGTTTTACAAGTGGAAAACAGAAACATGACACTAATTTTTAATGCTGTGGTTGGTATAAACCATTAACAGCATAAGTGCTCAAAGCTCAAAATTGGTCAGAAGTATGCTGTTCTTTAGCAACATTTTACACCATGAAATACCAAATATTACAATTGTAATAAAACACATCCACTTTGCTATGGCTAAAGCAAATGCAGTTACAAAGTTTAGTATGACTTCATTTAGTCTCAACTTTAAATGTTAGGACTAGAATTTGTTCAGAAAATCAGAAAAGCACAGTTCAATTCCATTCAAGATTAAAATTAAATGATGTACTGTGCTGTAGTATTTTGGAACAGATCAGTGCAAAGGCTTCTAGTAGTCAGACTGATTCAAGGTCTTTCAAAGTTTTCCATAACTATAATTACTGTTCCAGTGAAGGACTTCTTCCTTAAGTAATCTTAACTTACAAATTAAGAGTACCTGTAACATCAAATCCCACCATGTTTTTATGAACTTGTAAAGCTAAAAATGTTTTCTGCTGTTGCGTTATATACTACTGCACACAACTTCATAGCATGGCATACACTGCAATCCCCCTGCCCACCTGAAAATTTAATTTCATAAAAATTGCACTTACAGAAGTAGTAAGGAATTTGAAATTAGAACCACAAGGTCATGAAAAGCGGTTTAAGGACCTTCTTAGAAATTGCCAATATTACAGCTAAAGGTAAGTTTTGTTTCAGAAACACTCAGATGTCTGAAACAGACCTGTCAAGTTTAAAAAGCATCTGAAGAGTTAAGAGCAGAGTTCTAACAATCTCAGTAACATTCCTCAGAGCAGCCAGCTGCATAAATTCCTTAGAAGATCAATACACTTATTTGTATTTCCTAAATATTTTAGCTGACGTAAGTTATTCAAATTAATTTGAAGGGCTTGACTAACAACTTGATTAATGCTAGATACACTCATAATTCTACAGTATTTTGATTTACTTAATACAAAAAAGAACATTCTTGCTCTAGCAGTCACTCAACTTGAAGTGGACAAAGTAAATATTAAAAGAAACCCATTCATTACTCTGAAAATCAGTTTCCTACCCCAAAGAGCTATATACTTTTCATCAGCCATTTTAAGAACCACCATTTCTTTATCCTGACTGTTTAATCAGCTTTCCACTTGCCTGAAAAAGCTACTGAAACCCATAAGAAGCTGCCAATTGCCTCAGCAAAACAGATCATAATTTACCCCATTTGTTTTAAAGTCAAATTACTTTGTTTTCTTCTAATAAACAGCCATAGCACTACACAGTTAAATAAAAGATTTTTTCTTACTACAGTCCAAAGTTAATCAAACTGACTTAAGACTTTATGCGTATTCACTGCTATCAGAAGACTCTCATTTAGAATGAACGTCACGGCCAATGAATTACTGAAAATTTATCTTACATGGAGACCGTATTTCTTTGCACTCAAATCCAAGATGAATAACTATTTCAGTTAAACATTAGAATTTTACCCATATCCGCACAGTATCATTCAGTATCTATCACATACATCAAGCCTTAGATAATTAGAGAAAAATCATGCCAGTTCACACAGGAAATCCAATCAGATTTTCAAGGTCAAATGGATAGGAAGATTTGCCTCTTCCTAATCCTTAGATTACATGCTGTACTGCTTAGCTATATGAAACTATGACATTTCCTAGATCACAAATAAACAAACATGTGAAGAAAGCTTCCCATAATGCTAGAGATTAAAATCCCATGTTCTCAGACCAAGGATGCAGCTAATGCAACAGTCCAGGAATTTAACTGGGTGAAGTAATAACTGCGTGGATTTTTCTCTTTACATTTAATCCTAGCAGAGAGATCTAAGCAATGATTACTCCTCAGTTAATACACCAAATAATGTTGCTAGATACATCAGATAATGACAAAGTAGAATTGTTCCACGTTAATCTTTAGGTAGAATTAATCTTCCTGTGGCAGAACTACAAGCCAGGATTCCAGTTCCCTCTGCTAAGCCAATATAAATACTAGAGTTCAATGTAGAACAAAGTGATGCTCGATATTTGTCTGTAGTAAATCAATATAATCGATGTAAGATCAAGTGTCAAACTCAAAGTAAACAGAAATGTTTACTGCATTTGTCCTTAATATAATGTTTCCAAAACACAAGATCAGGAGAAACAGGAACCAGGTAATTTTGTCCACAAATCCTTAAGAAACATTCTACTATTTTTCCTTAGTTTATCAGACACCCTAGTAAATCCAAATCATTTCATACTAACTTTTTCTACTTCAGATGGAAGAAAAAGTGAAGAATCCAAGGTTCAAATTCTAGACAACCAAATGATCATAGCTTCAGAAAACATATTGCACTGCATTTTTACTAGAAATAGTTTCCACATTAATTTTGAAAATGAAAATACTGTAGTAACATTATCCTTTATAAATGCTCCTAAATAACACTTGACTGAAATACACTGAAGAGGTTTGGGAAATTACTAACAATATACAATATACTTTTTTGCTTTATTTGGACAATTCCATTTTTCTTAGCTTGTAGCTAAAAGGATGAAACATTAGAACTTAGACCAAGTCAACCAAACAAGTCTGTTACACAGCTGCTGAAGCTTGTCTCAATAACAAGAGTATTTCTCAGTAAATTTACAAGACTTCATAGCCGACTTAGCAAAAATGCACCAACTCCAGTTCAGAAAGCTTCCAAGTCAAATTGAAGGCTGTGGAAGCATCTTTATATACTTTCCCTGCCCTTTTACTTCTTGAAAAACCTCTGCTATTGACCATCGCTGGTGGCACAACACTGAGCTAGATGGATAGCTAGTCTGACAGTACAATTCCTTATGGTTTCATGTTAGAAAAAAAGGAAAATAATGGTACAACAGGAAAACAGGTTTTGGCTTATTAGTTTGCATTTTACAAAGGTCTCCTTTATGGAACACACCCAAGCTTTGATAAGAGACAAGCTTCTGGAGGATGAGGGGGTCTCCAAGTCAGTTGTAGCAGAATTACAGAACAAGAAGAGTCTTTCCTTAATGGAGAAAAAAACATGGACAATATCATTTAATTTTCCCCTGACTTTCTACAATCCTTCTGGTTCAGAGTATCACTAAGTACTCCTGAAAGTCTTTGGGATTAAAAAATTATTTTTGCATCACATGTAAAATTCACCATTCTATACTGTTTCTGATTTGAAAGTTTTCATTGTGACAAAATCCATACTTTTATCTCAGAAGGCACATTAAGGACACCTATTCTGAAAATACTAACCATTAGAACTTTTGCAATGAAGCCAAGTCATAGAAAGCGTGCTATGCTGGATTTTGATTTAATGCTCACAGCCCTTCCATTACTTGTTCTGCTAAATCCAAAGCACAGTAATATAGGAGGATAAACCCAACAATGGTTCTAATTTTGATTATGACAGCTTAATCTCATTATTGTCATAATAAAATGGTCTCAACTGTGCTTCAGATTGTACATATCTCACACTGGACTCCTTTATTTCCTCCCCCACTAATGGGGCAATTAAAAGTTGTCTGAAACAGTACATCTCCAGCAACTATTTCTTTTCAGCTGAATATAGCACTGCTCAACATGAACTTGAACTATAATCACACTAAGACTTTAATGCATTTCAAAAGGCTTTCTAAAATAAACCCCACAGATTTCCTGAAGACAGCCTCTAAGAGACCTACTACTCACCCTCCCTGTCCTTTTGATCCATATGAAGCTGGATGACCCTCCCAGTTCTTGCCCTAAACAGAAGAGGTAAAACTTAGCATCCTGCTTTCGAGTACCTTAAAACATGTCTAGCATAGCCCAGTTAGCTTCAAAGCAGTTTCTCTCCGTACATATTCAGAAGAGATGTAGAATTCCTCAGTTTGAATTGTAGGTAGCATCCCAATCCCCCAGGAAAAAAGATACGATTAAGACAGCAGCAACTAAACATTTTCTGATGTAAGTAAATGTCTGATGTAGCCAAATATCCCTTTTTCCACCCACAAGATTTTTCCAGAGCAAATACTGATTAGTGTATCTTCGTGAAAAAGGCAAATTAAAGAACTAAAGTTATCAAGCAAATAAAACAAAAATAGCCTCAAAATTTTTTAATATAAGAGTTAAATATGTTGAATGGCTATATCAAGATCCATCCTGAACAGGTCTAAAAGACTCAAATCAAAAATACAACAAAGTTGTCAATTTTTAATACAGCTGCTCTATTATTGCACCTACCCCCATTCTTCTATGAACTTCAGAAACTCCACCTATCCTCCCCAGCCATCGCTTTGATACTTTTAAAAAGGCTTTTTAAAATCACAAGTTTAGCCCCCACAGTAGATCCTAATTCTGAACTGGCATAAAAAATAATACATTAAGACCATGAACTGTGCATACAAAATATAGGAACTTTTTTCAACAAATACACATTACAATATAGTTGAATTCAGAATAACTGCCTTTTACATGCCACCTTAATTTTGTAGAAGCAACTGACAATGAATCTAATTTGAATTTACAATAAAATGAGTGGTTCGTACTAGAATGTCTACAATATTCAGCATGCTTAAATTAATAATAATATCCTGGTTGAAGGCCCTAAACCAATCTTTATTTAAATTGCATTCACAGGCATTGTAAGTTCTATTTTACAGTCTAAGTACTACTGTCTGCACTGATCTGAAAATACATTTCAGTCATCAATATGACAAATATTTTGAATAGGCCTTTTTATTTAAGCAATTCAAAACTAATTGAACACTTATTACCTTCACATCAAAAATGACTACACTGAAGTCTATTGCTAATATTAATCAGTCTGAAGTAAAAAGTACCACCATAGATGTTGCTTTTGACAGTTTTTAAGATATTAACAGATGTTCCGTTATTCTTGCTCAGGAAAAAAAAACAGGACATAACATAGGCTTCAGTCCCATATACCCACCCCACTCCACTGAAAATCACTATTTATCTCATTGTGAGGAAAGCTTCTGGACTTACCACAAACTGCTAAAATTTCCTATATTGTTTACCTACTGTTGACAATTTTCTTTAAACATGAATGTTTATACATTAGCACAGTCATGAATCCACTAACTGCAAAAATATAAAATCATTTGCTCCATAACTTAAAAACAAAAAAATTCCAAAGGCAACATATATCTATCTGTGAAAAACCAGTACCCAATGTCCTCCAGTCAAGTACTTCAAACTTGGATGCTGCATCCTATCAGAATGAAAACACTTGACCCCCCTGTTCCTCCCCTTCAGGAACACCTAACCTTTCCTGCTTAAATACTGGCAAAAGCTTTGGCTTTTTTTTCTGCTTTCAGTGGGAGACTGGACCTTCTGAGGTTTAAAGCCTCAAGCATCCTATGATTATTCCTTCTTTTCGAGACATGGTTTGGTAGTCATAGTGGTGTTGGGTTGATGGTTGGACTAGATGATCTCAGAGGTCTTTTCCAACCTTAACGGTTCTATCATTCCTATAAGAAGGTGTACAAGAAGGGACTCACACTGTCTTGTATTTACCTACTGTATCTACTGAGCAACAGCCTATAGATAACAGTATTCTCTTTCTGCAAATACTTTTTTTGTGCTTCTGAATGACAGCACAAGTAGGCCCCAAGCCCCAAAGGCAGAGCTCTGCAAGTCCTCTGAACTACAGGGAGGCGATTCTGCCCCTCTACTCTGCTTTGGTGAGACCTCACCTGAGTACTGCATCCACCTCTGGAGCCCTCAGCACAAGAAGGACACTGCTCTGTTGGAGCAGGTCCAGAATAGGGCCACAAAAATGATCCAAGGGCTGCAGCACATCTCCTGTGAGGACAGGCTGAGAGAGTTGGGGTTGTTCAGCCTGGAGAAGAGAAGGCTGCAGGGAGACCTTACTGCAGCCCTACAGTACTTAGGGGGCCTTACAGGAAAGATGGGGATGACATTTTTAGCAAGGCCTGTTGTGACAGGACAAGGAGTAATGGTCTTAAACTACAGGAGGGTAGATTTAGACTGGATATAAAGATGACATTTTTCACAATGAGGGTGGAGAAACACTGGTACCCAGAGGGGTAGTGGAGGCCCCATCCCTTGAAACATCTTAACAAAGGTCAGATTGGACAAGGCTGAGCAACCTGATCTAATTGAAGATGTCCCTGCTCACTGCAGGGGGGTTGGGCTAGATGACCTCTAAAGGTCCCTTCCAACCCAAAGCATTCTATGATTCTTTTTACTATTTGTATGGTAGGAACAAAATGGAGGAGTAGTATTAAGTAGTTCCCTCAAAGAAGGATGTGCAAACATGACAATTGGCAGTAGAGATAAAGCTACTCTGGATGCAGATTTCAGATGTAAGTCCACAACTATTTCAGAAGGGGATCCAACATACAGACTATTTTATATTACTTGGGGCATAGGGCTTAGACAAAATGAAGTTAATATGTTGTATCAAGAGCCCTTACAAAAGCTGTTCCATCTTTCATTTATACGGATGAACACAACCAGGTAGCCCTTACACAAGATTTAACTTGACATCTTGGTGAGTCATCAAGAAAGGTCTATATCCTTTCTTCCTTATTATGTATGTAGCACTATAGAAAAAACTTTCTGTAATTCTTTTAACGACTTTCACAGGAAGGAAAAGCATAATTCGGGTCTCATTCAAAAAATTTATATGAACCACAGCTCTTAATATGCATATATCACATTTTAAACTATTGCCAAGTTGATCACTAACCATAGCACATTCAGTTATTGAACCCTTAAGCAGACAGACTTGAGCACTATTAAAGATGACATTTAACACTTTTTAGGGCATTGGCAAAGATAGTGCAGTCTAAAAGTCTGCTGACAGACTCAAACAAGCCACATTTCATACTGGAAGATACCCTATGAAGATGTGTTTTGGTAGTATAGGTATCTTCCATCCCCAGATTTTGTACAATTAATAGTTATACAAGTGTACAACTGTTTACCTAGCATTATGCAAGATTTATGTAATTACGTAGCTATCGGCATGACAAAAATAGTGTTATCTTCCCCTGCTTCTCTAAAAATCATTTTAGCAACTCTGGAGCTTTGCCAGCACCCTCTGTCCCAACTGACAGAAGGCCACAGTACAGCCTCACATTTCAGCAACCCTTAATTCAGTAAGGTGTCATATCCTATTGGTAAACCCTAATAAAACAATTCACACCTCTAAGTCACAATTTACTTGAAATAATGAGATATAAGCAGATATTTCAGGAAACATCCACAAGTACTGAGGGAGCTGGCTGATGTCATCGACAGGCCACTCAGTTTCAGTTTTTGAAAAATCATGGTCATCAGGGAACATTCTTGATGACTGAAGCAAAGCAAGTATCAGTCTTACCTCCAAGAGCAAGGAGGAAGACCTAAGGAACAACAGGATGGCAAGACTTACCTTGATCCCTCGGAAGGTGATGCAGCAAACAGCTGCATATGATGGACAAGGCTATTGTGAGTAATCTGCATGGATTTATGACAGGGAAGTCACACCATACCAAACTAAGAGCCTTCATGACTATGAGTACCTCTGCATCAACAATATGATTATCTCCACAGACAAGACAAAAGCAGCTGATGATGTCCATCTCTACAGCTCTCAGCTGTAGTAGGGCTTTTGATACTGTCTCCCATACCATCCTCATGTAAACTGTGAGGTACAGGCTAGAGAAATAGACAGCAAGGTAGACTGAAAACTGACCTGCCTGGCTCCAAGTGTTGTGATTAGTGGCATCACAACCAGTCCAGCTGGGGCCAGACACTAGTGGTGTGCTCCAAGGGTCAATACTAACATCTTCATCAGTGAACTGGATGATGGGACAGAGCACAGCTTCAGCAAGTTTACAGATAACAGAAAATGGGAGAAGCAATTCAAACACCAAAGGGCTGTGATGACACTCAGAAGTATGTTGATGAACTGGAGACATGGGCAGAAAGGAATTTAGTCTAGTTCAAAGTGCAAAGTCCTGCACCAGAACAGACAGGCAACCAAACAGCTAGATAATAACTGGGAGTCCTAACAAGCTGAACACTAGCCTGGAATGTGTGCTTGCAAAGGACCCCATCATCCTGGGCTGCACTAGAAGAGCATAGCCAGCCCTCTGAAGGTGGCGGTCCTTCCTCTCTACTCAGCACCAGTGCTAGTTTTAGTAAGCTATTTGTTTGATTTCTACTGTTTTGCAGAAGAGTTTTGAAATGATTTAAAGGAAAGATTTGTTCTACTGCTAGTGAATTCTGTCTGCACCCCAAGATTTATTTCTCATTAAATACTGTAGCCCAGAAAGCCATGACTTGTTACCCAAAAGCATACTAGAAATTTATGTTGTATCATAGGGTTACATGTGCTGACACAGCCCAGAGAAACAGATCTGGTGTAGAGCAGTCCATTACTTCCCCACTCTAGAGCCCCACCATTGCTTTGTCCTGCATGGCTGGAAGTGTACACATTCTTCCAAAGTTACACCTCTCTTCCCACTGCTTCCCAGAACATGCTGTTGAAAATACATTTCTGTCCAATAAAAACTTCTGTTCATATTTCACAGTGTTAGGGAAAGGAACAGAGATGAGGCTAGCACAAGTACCTGTAATGCATCTAAATTCTTACACTGAATACAGTGAAACTCAGTTAGCACCAGACTTGGAAAGCTCATACCCACTGGATCCAACATAACCTTTACCAGCAAGTGCAATCTCACTCTTAGTACAGAAATTGAGAAAAAACCTTCTCAGATCTGTGACAGTGCACTGGTCATGTGAACTAGAAAAGTGAATGCTACCACTACTTTGATGACTAAAAAATTAGCTACTGATATAGTATATGCTGGAGTAACCTTCACGCGTATGTGTTGACTCAACCTACTGTCCATAAGTTTCTCCACTTGTTAATTCTAACAAGTTTCCTGGTCCTTTGATGTAAATTGCTCTGAGATTCCTGACACTTCACATCTGCAACCTCATTTACTAAAGCACAAACTATTAATGTGTAAGAAACATGTAAACTTGCACAGAAAGAACATGAAACCACAGGTGAATATGAAGGGACATAACTTTGTGGATGGGTTGTATTTTAACCCATAGAACAAAAATATAGTTCAAGGCTTTGAAAAATTCTTTCAGAATACTTATGAAAGAGGTAACAAAAATCCTGAAGCATTTGTGTATCCTGGTCCACAGATGTACAAAACAAATCTACAGAGGTTAGTTGGTGCATGTAGAAGAAAGGTGTAGGTGCTAATTCCCACACACCACTTTGGATTACTTTAACACACCTCTAATACTTCAGAAGGCCATTAATGCCACTGCCAGCAGACAGAAAGAGGCAAAACACTACTTTTGATACAATTATTGTAGGTGGTACTTTTACTTTATTTGTCATCCCTTACAGTCTTTGACTGCAGTAACATAGCTTGGCAGGAAAAAACATACAAAGGCAGCTTGTACATCTACTGCCTTATGGGAAAGTGCAGCTTAAAAACATTTATGTGGAAATTTTATATGTGAACTTCAACATAAATTCAATGTCAAACTCTCAGCATCCAAGTTAAGAATTACCTAGCAGAAGGATAACATTAATTACTATCCCTTCCACATGCTCAATAGCAGGTGAATCCAAGTATCTTTGTGTATTAAGATACATATTACACAGAATTAAGCAGATTTCTACCGTATTCAATTGTTTGCAAATATAATTCTATTAAACTTATCATCATAAAATCAATTGAATCACTTCATGGAATTTCAGATCAAGATCACACTTCCCTAGAAACGTGGTAAACCTTGAAAGTCCAGCTCATGGACTCATTCCAGCTGCAACTCACAAGGGAAGGAATTAACACCTCTGCCAACAAACCCATTTTTCCAGGAAAGTAGCAAGATCTAAGTCTGCAATGAGTTCATTCTCTGTAGGACCATGCGCTTATCCATGTAGCACCTTCGGTGAGGAAAGCAATCTGCCAACTTCTATGGCATCTGTCAGAAAGGTGTTTTTTTCTTAAACTAGTATTTCTAGCATTCACCTAATAGAGTATTACTCAGTTTTCCAGATTTAAGAAAACGATAAACAGACCTTCATAATTTATACCTGCATAAATCTCTGAAATAACTACCAACTTATGCCAGTATGCTTTTGCTGAAACATACCTTATGAAGTTAAAATATACTACAGTTTTAGTAGCATATACAGTATGGTTCTATTTTCCATAGGACACAGCTCTGAATTATTTTTTATTTAAAGTGTCTTCATGTTTAACGAAAGTAAAACTAAACAGTTCCTTCTGAATAAGTCATGTATTTCAGGTTAGTAAATTTGTTTTATAAAAAAGTATCTTCAGTAAAAAGAATTTTTAAAAACCTGAGGTCAAGTTTCTTTCCAGTAGACACAGTTATCTTACAGCTGTAAGAAGCACAATACCTGCATGATGTTCTCTGCAACTACTCAGCAGCCAAGGTATTGCAAATTCAGTCTTACAAAGACAGTTTAAAATCAAGTGCTTCTGTGGAACTGGAAAATGTGATGCTTCAGTTTTACTGCAGTTTCAGAAGCCACATCATCTCATGCAGTTCTGTGACTAATTTCAGAAGTGTTACATTTCAGTTTTAATCCAGATAATTACAAAAACCCAGCTCTCATTGAACACTACAACTTTTTCCCAGTGAGAATTGCGTGCATTACAAATTTTACTGTAGCAATTCCTATATTTAATAATTTAAATAGCAGATTTCAAAACATTTCTACAGATTTTTACATGGAATAATCAACTGTGGGAAGTGTCCCATGCACGAGGCAGCTCCCATCTTTATGTGCAGCAGAGGAATTCACAGCCAGGGAAGTACACCTACATTCAAGCTGCGACACCAAAATGAAAGCTGAGCCGGTCACATTGAGACACAAGTAGCAAGAGGAAAATGCAGAAGCTGCTACTAACCAGACACCTGCCCTGCCTGTCCCACACCTTCCTTCACAATCCCATATATTCAAGTTTCTGCTCCTTCACCAATTTTGTCTACCAAGAAACAATAAACAAAGTGCAAAAACCAAGAACCTGAGGTGTCATTACTTCTTGGTTCAGTGATGTTTAAATTGCTTCTATATGGGAAAGGGAAATTTGACTCTCCAGTTTCAAAAAGTAGAATATCAAGTTACCTTCTAGAAGTGACAGAGGACAAAAGGGATCCAGTTAAAATGCAGCTGCCCAAGAAATTCAGGGTCTGGGTGCCCAAAGGATGAAGGACAGCTGAGATGGCAATAACCACGTAATATAGAATCATGGAATCATTCAGGTTGGAAAAGACCTCTGAGATCATCTAGTCCAACCACCAACCCAACACCACCATGCCTACTAAACCATGTCCTGGAGTGTCACATCCACATTTTTTTTTTTTAACACCTCCAAGGACTGGTGTCTCCACCACCTCCCTGGGCAGCCTGTTCCAATATGGTAGATTGTCCGATCACTCCTTGCTACCAGAGAGAAGCAAAGCATAAAAGAACATTGGAAGAACAAAAGACCAAAACAGTCATCATGGGTACTTACGGTCCCATGAAGAAGTCTTCCTAAAGAATGGATCATGTGTATATTAAGTTTGAAATTTCACTTCCCCTTCTGATTAATTGATTTTAGAGCAAGTGCAGGAATGGCTTACCTAGTTACAAACAGAATAACCACCTAAAATGCAGGAGCATGCTACTTTGTAAAATCAAAAGAAATAAAGGTGCTTAACTGAACTGAAAGAGATCTGGCTATCCACTAATAATAAATCTGGAAAGAACATTTAACAAGGGAAGTTAAGCTCTTCAAGCCATCAGGAGAAATATAGGCATAAATACCTCTATCAAATTTGACATGAGGGTTTAAAGACTCAATCATCAGTGTTTCACAGAGCAAGGAAATACCAGAAATGCTACAATGAATCTTCACTGAATATAAATGGAACTACATTCCCAGGGTCGCTCTTTTTTTAGTATCCCTTTCAGAAGCAACACACAACTAATTTAACAGGTTACTATTCCAATTTATATAGCTATATCATAAAAATATGAACATAACACTAAATTATCAGAAAGAGCTGGGAATGAGGAAAAGCATTTTTTTCCATTAAATTCATACAGCTTTTATTTTATCCTTGCACTGTAACTATCTATTGGCAGTACCTCTTGACAAGAAGCAAGGGATTAACTATGTAGCTGTCCAGGACCATCTATTCTCTTCAATCTATTTTTCTGAAGGGGCCATCTGCTCCGATTTCTTCATTTCATGGCCTAGCTTGATATTGCATTCACTATTCTGTTAGGATTTCAATTAGTTACATGCAAAAATTTCTCCCACATCAGGATAGCAGTCGTGAGGACAAAATACCGTAAGGTGAAGAGGGGTTATTACCAAAAGCTGATTAAATATAATTGATACAGCTCAAATAGCTAATTATCCATCAATAAAATGAGGGGAAAATAATGCTTCAACGTTTGTTTTATTACAACACAGCTTGACATCCATTACTAACAAGTATGCACAGCCACATTTTAAGGTGCCAAATCTGAATAAAGGGACTACGGTTCCTTCCTGTGTTCTCTGCACTCAGCTCTCTTCAGATGACTCTGCACAAGAGCTTCAAATCTCTGCTTTCATATCAGCACCAAAACTTCCAAATGAGGTACCCAAAAATGCCTCGGAAACACTGGCAAGATGCACATACATGATTAGCACCATCTGCAGACTTACAAGGAATGAACAGTTACTCTAAAAATTTACTCACTACAAACTACAGGTTTGAGCTATAGCCAGGTATTGCTCCAATACAACAATATCAAGTTACACAAAGGATCCTGAAAGGATTCTACAGCATGAAACCTACAGTTTCACATCCTACTTCAAGTGGGAAAGAAAAGTACTTCTGATTCAATTTTTTTTCTATCCATTACACAGTTTTCCCCAGCAGAAAGACCAAGCAGGAGGCTATCCAGCAAGCCAAGTACTTTAGTTAGTGCCTAGAGCAGCTAACTTCTCAGCATCATCTTCATGCAAGCCATTGTAACAGGTAGCCTTCTAGCCTAGACAACCAGCCATTCTGTTCTGGTTTCAGCTGAATTCAGAGTTCATTTTCTTCCTAGTAGCTGGCATAGCACTGTGTTTTGGACTTAGTATGAGAACAATGCTGATAGCACACTGCTGTGTTAGTTGTTGCTGAGCAGTACTGACACTAGCCAAGGACTTTCCAGCTCCCCATGCTCTGCCAGGGGAACAAGGAGCTGGGAGGGGGCACAGCCAGGACAGCTGACCCAACCTGCCCCAAAGGCTATTCCATACCATACGGCATCACACTCAGTATAGAAACTGGGGGGAGTTGGCCAGGGGGCAGCAGTCACTGCTCGGGGCCAGGCATGGGTCAGCGGGTAGTGAGCAACTGCATTGGGCATCACTTGGTTTGTGTACTCTTTTAGTGTTATTATTTTCTCTTCCTCTGCTGTCCTATTAATCTGCCTTTATCTCAACCCACAGGTTTTGCCTTTTTTCCCCCCAATTCTTTCCCCCATTCCACCTGGGGGGGAGGGTGAGCAGGCAGCTGTGTGGTGCTTGGTTGCCAACTGGGGTTAAGCCACAATACATGGAAAGCTTTGGTCATTGTTTTGAGCACACTGACAACAATAAGGGATCAGTGCCTTGAGGACCTACAAGCTACTCAGAAAATACATTATTTTAGCATAATGCTCAGCATACCACTGAAGTCTAAACAAACTATGATCTACTGGTTAACAAAGCAAATCACATCCATTTTCTTCCATCAGGGGCATTAATTTTAAAAGGATAATTTGTCTAGAGTTCTTCATAGAGCTGATCTCACAGCCAGCTACTTGCCACTTATGTGATAATAAACACACATCAGCATTTTTAATTAACCTTATAGTGAACTATGTGAACTATCACTTAGTGTTCCAAACAAGGACTATTATTTCAGGATATTTGTAAGTTCTGTAAGTGCATCTATGAACAAATGATTTATAAATAACATTAGCGTAGTTCCCCTGCACCCTCCATTTAATCAGCTGACAACAATGTGATATTCTAAGAGTTTAGAGTTTAAGAGTCTGGCAAAGTATTTCTTTTAAAGCTTCGTTCAACACTTATCAAATTGGATTGACTGACAGCAGTCTTCCTAGTTAAAGCACACATCAAGAGAACAGCACAGGCCAAAGCTATTTCAGGTCCCATCCATATCTCAATTGTATTTGGAAACCCTGTGCCTGAAGATAAGGTAGTTCCATTACAGCTGCAGCACTCAGTCTATATTGGAGCCTAAGCTTTGATTGAGGCATGAGCAGTAAAGACAAGTACCTATGAGACAGCCAAGCAGAAAGACACAACCAGTGCTAATTCCAACCAGGCCAGCTACCAATTAAAGCCTTTACACCTTGGGCATCAGCTTTTTGTATCCACATACTGAAGCTACGTGGAAAGTAATACGGCAAAACGATTCTCTGAGCACTGAAGCCTCAGTTAACCAAATGCTGGCTTTCGGGAGGGACCCGTGTTTTAGGAAGCAGACGGAACACATCTGGCTGCAAGAGTTTGTGCCAAGCGCACACCGGCGGCACCCAGCGCTCCTGCGCGGCTCCCGGCTTTCCCGGGAAGCCCCGGCAGGGCTGGCTCAGCTGAGCACCGGCTGCCCCTGCGGACACAGCACCAGCACTGTGCCGACAGCACGGTGCGGCACGCTGGAAACGCGTGCTGCAGTGGGTTCTGAGTAATGCCAGAAAACGGTCCGCAAAGCCCTTCAGGAAAAGCGCCAGGCACTATTAAGAACTGCGTGATGATTTCCCTAAAACTTAGTGACCTACCGCTAATACAGGGCAGTTTCCCAACACAGAGATAGCATCCAAAAACCTTCCTGGGTAAGTTGTACCTTCAAAATTTCAGCATCACTATATTGAAGATGTTCTACAGGTATCCTACAGGAAAACCCACTGTGGAACACTTCCCTTCCCAAAGTGTGCTTAGATCAATACTTCGTAACTGCCTGAGATCCCCAAATTCACAGAAAGAAATAAGGCTGGAAGAAATCTTAAAAGGTCATGAATTCCCTTGCAAGCATTTATATGGCTACGTTTCTGTCATTCCCGACATTTGGTTCACATTATATTAACAGGCTTCTGTGAAGGCTTCAAGTGTCTGCAGAAAAAAAGAAATGTCTGAAGAACAGATAGAGTAAGCTTTAAAGACATGATAAATCTTCTGTTGTATGCTTTCATATAGTAGGCCAATAAAAACCTAATCATTTTTCCAGACCATGGATGCATGGTGTAATGAAAAGGTCAAGGGTATATGATAAGTGAAAAGAATCTTTAAGACCAATTTGTGTTACACAAGACAAAGTGGACCACAGTAGTCCTTTCCAGTCTTAAGATCTACGACTCAGGTGCCACATTTCACCTTACAGACTGTCTACCCAGCCTAGGAGATCATTACGATCTCTAGAAAAGCAGCAAGAGTTAACTAAAAGTATCACTGGAACTCACCTGCTGTGAAGTAGAAGGTGAAGCAGATCAGCTCCTCCACACAGCCAGGATTTACATGGAGAAACTGAGTCAAATCATGCACAAGAAGCTATTTCACTTTGAGCAACTCCTCCACCCACCATAAAAGTTTTGGGGAACCCCTGTGAGGAAGGCAAAAGACACAGCTGTGCCACATCCTTCTTCCTTGAGATTAGGGCTTCTTAATCCTAAGAAAATGGCAAGCTGGAAGTAGTCATGAAACAGGTAATTTATAAAGTGGCAAACCACTCTAGGTTTCTGAACTTCCATGACTATACAAATGGACCAAGAACATTGTACTCAAACTGTGTGAAGGCAAGTCTAGAATAGAAAAATCTGTTTTCCTTCAAATTCAGGGAGGGGTGTAAGGTATTGCTAAGCCTAACAAAAAGCCATGGAAGAACTAAACAGACATGATGGACCTTAGTGCTTTTCACATTTGCAGAAGTGAAATCTATCATTTAGCATTACTTTGGAGGCAGACAGAAGAGAAAAGGGCAATTTTTTACTTCGCTGGTTTACCCCCTAAAGCTGTATCACTCAAATCTGCATATAAGGGAGCACAACATTTCTGCTTGGTAGCAGGAGAAAGACAACATGAAAAAGATCCGATCCTCAGTATCTGAGGGTTAAGGAGCTCGAGGAGCAACAACTGGGCTGCTGACCAGAGATGCATCAGGATCAGTGCTCCACCACCACCTCCAGTTAGGACACAGACCAAAAGGAACCAATAACAACAACTGTTGTCCATTATCAGTTAGCATCAAAGGAGACCCATGAACAGAAGAACAACTGCATTAAAAGCAGTCCTTCTGTTTCTACATCTTTTAAAAACATCATTATCCCAAAACAGCAGGAAAAAACAGCTGAAAGTATCTAAAACTTTTTGCTTTCAAACACATCTGCTTCCCAGAGTACTGTTGGTGGATAATCAGGGGCAGTAAGAGACTACAGATGTACTTACTCTGAGCACTCAGTAGATGCAGCAGTATTCAGTGTCAGAGCAACAGAAGCAATTTTGACTTCCTAGATTCTTTGTCTCCACCACGAAAAGGTATCTTTCCCCTACTGGCTATTTCTTTTGTACAACCCGAATGGGTTAATAAAATTGAAGGAAATCAGTAAATCCTCAAAGGATTTGCAACTTCAGATTTTCACTGTCACTACATTATACCAAGATCAGCACAGCAGTTGTTAACAAATTTTCTTTTGGATTAAGTGCAAGAACAATAGGTTTACTGAAATGATTTCTGATCTCTTCGTTTTCAAATTGTTGTGTTGAGAAATTCTTCCCAGAAAATAAAGATCTATAAATGAATACCTATATAGGCCAAAAAGTGAAAGATTTACCAACTACAAGAATTAAACTGACATTTGTTTGCTGCCTTGCAACTTTCTTCCTGTTGAGCTGCTAGCTGAAGCCAAAAGCCTGATAAACACATCAAAATAAGAAATGGAAGGCAGCCAGCAAAACAGCAACTGGAAACGGAGAATAGGAAGGAAGGAAATCCATTTAACTTTCCAGTTTATTAATTTTACCTTGACAATAAGGTAAAAGGATAAAAAGACAACACAAAAGAACAAGTGATAAATATGACAAAGTTGAGTTCAAACAAAGGAATATTTTAAGACAGGATAAATGCACAAAGAGTAACACATGCACTGCTCAGCTGTTGACACACTCCAAGATACAGCTTTCCTGACTTAACAGAAGTGTTTCTTCATTCCACCTCTCCAGTTGCTACTCCGATTTGATCATTATCGTAAACAGCCAGCCTACACTTACTGTGTATCTCAAGTCATTGACAGTTCAGTAAAGAGCCTAACAATTTAGTCTAGATCAAATGTCCAGAAAAGCATCTCATTTTGAATCAAAGATGTCAAGAGATGCAAAACCTGCCAGTTCTTATGTTTAAGAGTTAATCATCCATCGCTAAGGCACTGTGCTTTATTTTTTTCATTTGCACTTTTTTGGCCAGACATTTCATCACCAGTTTAAAGAGCCTCTTAGCACATTTATTTACCACTGAAGGTAGCAAGGCACTCAAACCACAGGTTAATGATCACTTTCACAAACCAATCAGACTAGCAAGAGGCCTACAGACCTTCTCAAGCTTGCAAAGCATTGTGTTTTCTTCCCCACGATCTTCTCAAAGATTAAGACACACGGACTTCTGTACCCAGAATGTCACAAGAAAGTGAAATTCTCTAGTCCAGATGCCCTCATGGCTTTAGCTTAAGGCCGTAACGGTATTAATTTTCCCCACCGGTGTTGTACTTGGAAGTCACACTTCACTAGCAATATATGGCTCTAAAGCAACTCCCAGGACTACTACCACCCCTACCATGCAGCTCCCACTGCGGAGGTGAGGCTCGCCTTCCCACATCTCGGGGACAGATAACCCCACTTTATCAAAATACTCCGCTTGCCCAGTATAAACATCCTGTCCTTTATCCTTTTCTATGTGAAAAACAGTATTAATAATGCAAACATTAAGCTTGCAAGATTCCTGCAGAGCTCAGCTAAGAACAGTCAGTTAATTCACCATAAAATATTAGGTGTGTCAGTTACCAGTTAATCCATTTAAACATGCTTTTTTACTGAGACTGCTAAATACTAATTAAGAAGTCATGCAGTGCCACACTGAATACTTTACAGAGGCTACTCAACTCTGAACTTTGATACCCAATTCTTATAAATCAAAGCACATCCTAAATTATTTTGTTTCCTAATTACACTTGAAGTCAGAGAGGGGAGAAAAACTCAGAGGGCGGAAAGGTCACATACACAGGATTTAAGTGCATGCAAGTTAAGTCAAACAAGCCATGGGCCAGAAGAGCAGCCATTCAGTGCTGTGACCTTCTTTCCGATTTCTCCAGTAAATAAGTACTCAGAAGGTTAGTTTTAATTTGCATGGCTGGTGTCAAAAGGGATTGAAAGTGACAAACCATGTCAGGTTAAATTTGAAACCTTTAAATTCAAGCTCTCTCATTGACTGCCAAAGTAAGTGTGCAAGTGAATTAGAAGTCAGCTTTAGACTAAATGTGATCATCGGTGAGTGGCTTCAGGCTAGAGTCATGCTTCAGAGCAGATGAGCCTAGGGTGAAGTATGTATGATTATCTTCAGCTGCATTTCGCAGCAGCCCTGTTAACATGACTGGAATACCTGATAAATCACTTCCCCAGCCTTTTACAAGACCAAGGCTGGAATCTAATTGTCAGCAAGTCCTACAACTCTCCCAATACAGTTTCACTGCAGTACAAGGAAAGAGCCAAACATTACAAAAACATGAACTTCTGGAGTGTTACTGACCAAGGAAGGCCGAGACATGAGGGACCAACCCTGAAGTACCCCTTCTCACTCCAGGTCTTATTCCTTTCCACACTGTTTTAAGAAAACAGAACTAGAACCAAAGTCAGCTCAGCCTGTTACACTGCTACCATCACACATTCCATTCCTATTACTGTCACTAAACTTCTCATCACACTGAGCCTGCCACATAACCAATTCCCCCTGCACTTTTTCATAGACAGCTGTTTTGAAGTCTGATTACTGGAAGACAACAGAAGAGTTTCTTCTTTCTAGTTAACTTCTAAGAAATCCAACTTAGTGACTTGCTGTCTGAAAAAAAAAATCTGTCTGAAGGGCAAACTACAAAACTACTTCATTCAAATTAATAAGATGCTCCAAGTAATGTCAAAACCCAACCAGCTTTCTTCAGCTATATTTGCTTTACAAAACACCTACGACCTTCATAAAGTGTTTTGCCAGCCTCCAAGAGCAGGACACTTGAAACAAGTGCTGGTTTTTACGATTGAGACTGCAATGAGAAATAAAGGAGATTTTGAGGTTATAGATGTCACACCACTTGGGACCAGGAACGAGCAGCACCATGCATGTCTGTTCCATGCTGTGAAACACCAGTCCTCAGAGGAAAGTAGATGCTTCAGTAGCAAACCGATTATTTACATCACAACTTATGTCACTCCACTGCATATAATCAAGTATATCTTTTAGAATTCTAATCTTCCATAACTCTACCTGTGAATAATTAAAGAAAATCCTTGCTATCACCCAGGAACCCTTGCATACCAAGACAGATTCATTCAGTAACGTCTATGGAATCTTAATTTATAAGTTCCTACTTCAAACTTTTTTACAAAGCTATCCCTTACCAGCTAAAAAAAATCAGACAGTTAATATCCTCCGCAATGCAAAGAGTCAGTACACTTTTCCTCATACTCCACCCTGATGATATTTAGGGAGGTATGGTCTATTTGATTATTAAACTCCTACACAAAATTTGACAGAAGAACCAGCAAGCCTCTACTGATCACTACAAGGCACATGGCTCAGTAAAGTCATTCAATATACAGCTAGCCCATACAGCCATCTACTGATAGAAAGCTTGTTACTCCTGTACATCATCTTTTTGACAAGTTAAAGGAAGCCTCGCTACTTTAAGACATTACTTCAAATAATAATACCTCAAATAATAATTAGTCTCACTAATTGACGACATTACTTCAAATCTCAAAGTAAGGAAGAATTCGTGAGTAAAGGAAGAAGCTTGTAAAGAATTCCACAGGTAGAGCCTACAGAGAAGTAGAAGTTATCTTTCAGCAACTGCACCAGGACTCATAAGGATTTCAGCTGCCCTAACTTTGATTACAGACTCTTCTCCATCTACACATTTAACATTCCACAAATCAAACAATTGCCAGGCATCCACTTTAAAGTCTCTCCTGTTACAAAACACATCTGGTGTCAACATGGCTTAGGTACTGTCAGATTTCTTGCACCTACATTTTCACTTACTTCATCCAACATTCACAAAATACTTGTCATAAAACAATACTATGCATAGATGTGAAAGGTAACAGATAAAGTCACTCTTCTCTTACAGATCTTTCAATATTCTTACAGCATCACTCATGAACCAAGTTATGATAATCAACGCTATACTTTCATTTACCAACATTTACATACAACCCCAAATGCAAAGTCAGCCATCAAAATAAAGGTCTCAAAAAAAGGTTAACAAAGTAAAGCTACTCAGTGCCTTGCTACGATAAACACAACAAGCTAGCCTGATTTCAAGACAAGCATGACTTTCACATACAAAAATATTTCTCAGACTTTGCATAAGGATGAGCACCTGAGAGCTGTAAATAGGAAAAATACAAATACACATGTACTAAACTCTTGCTTCTTCTTTCCCAAGGTTCTTAATTACCGAACTTATAAGATAATAATTGGACATAATGTGCCAGTTCCCATTGTCTGGTACCAGCTGCAACTCAATCCCATTAGCATGGTCACCTTGCTACACACAAAATAAGTCTTCTTCCAATCTGTAACATGGATAAAGGTTTACAGGTAAAAGTACCCCCTTTTTAGGAAGGCTTAATGTTCAAGTCTACAAGTAAATCATCTTAATTACAGCAAAGTATGTAGTCTGGTCTCCTGCAAAAGATTCCTACTGTTCTAAAATTTAAGCAGCAGCCAAATGTTTCAATGACTGTTTAAAGCAAAATTCAACAACAGGTCTTATATTTGCGCCCCAAAGAGACAAATACTTGGGCAGAGTTTTCAACGAGAAATGATGAGCACTTCCATGTACTACGCAGAACAGTGAAGGATACAGACCTTTGATTTGAATGCTTTCAAAATGCTTAAAGCAAGGTTTTTCTCAGGGCAAGAGGAGATGCTGTCATCTCTTAATTCCAAAACAGAGATTAATAATACTGCCCAGGAAAGTATTCTTGCAGCATCCTAGTTATCACCACTGGTTCTTTTTCAACCGAAAGGCTACCCTGGAACTCTAAAAGCAAGCAAGCTCCACTTTTCCTGTATCATTTAAAATTACGCAATTTGTACGTACCCAAGTTATAATTTGTAATTATAAGCATACTATGCAAATGTGTCCACTTCCATTCGACAACTATAATTAACAGATTTTGGAAGTCTAGACACAGGACATCTCCCTAGAAACCAATTTCCAACACTGTTAGAAATTTGTTAGCGATTTGGCTCTTTTGTCTACACAGTACACACACTTCAATTCCTTCAGCATCTTGGAAGGATTTACTAACTCAACCATACAATTCTTACAAATCAATCTTGAGTTTCTAAAGAAAGTTGGCTGATCTACAGTATTTCTGTTCAAGTAAATACAGATAGGAAATGTAATAGTATTAAGACCCCAAAATGCTATTACATGATTAAGCTGGTTATTTTAAGCAGTTAAAACCTTTGCCAAGACATTTTTACACATACCTGGAAAAAGCCAAACTGAAAAACACATTACAGCTATTATATACACATTTCTACTACTATTTGCCTTCATTTAACTGCATAGAATTGTTACAACTGAGAAGAAAAAAAACAGTCACTGATGAAGTTAGTATCATGACAGGATGGGTTTGTAAAACATCTCCTCTTGTATTTCCCACTTGTGTTATATAGTCACTTCTCCTTATTTAGTTCTTTAGCAGCTCTGCAACTGCCTACAATATCTATTTTGCAGAAATTACACAAATTTGCATTTTAAGCTACAGTTAAGCAGTTGACAGTCACACTCCTTAATCTTTTTTACTCATATCTTGCATGTGATATACCTCAGATTTAATGCAAGATTTCACTCTCAAAGCAAGCAAAAAATCTAGAGACATACCAGAACAAAGACCTTGGATCCACATCCATCTACATTATTTTTTTCATTGACATTATCATTTATTTTTGAAGCTGAAAGTATGCATGCAGGTACCAGGTATTACATGGTATAAGCAGGCAGAAGTTAGTCCTCTAATCTCTCATTTCACTGAGAAACTCAAAAAACTACCATAGTCCCAAAAAGTCACAATTTCTATAAAAGCCATACTGTCATACCTACTTCCATAAAACACTGTAAAACAGTAAACCACATATTTCTAACTCCCTCACATAATTTACAAATGCAAAAAAGATTCTTTCTTCACTAGCTGAAAAACTTCACTCATTTGCAGCCTTAAAATTCAGGTTGATGGCAGAGGATTTAACTTTTATTTACAGCAAACAATACAAATACGTATGTACTAACATAACTCCCCTTCTCCCCCCTATCAACAGTGACATCTTTACAAACTTTGCCAAAATATGCAAAACACCCACCATCCAAGGCCATGCAGCTACAAATCACCCAGCACATGCATTCCAGGGCTGAAACTGTGACAGCTGCTCCCAACTCCGGGATATTGCAGACCATAGCCGGTTCTCCTCCTGATTTAGAGGTGGGCATTCGCAGTCCATTACACATCAAAAACTACAACGATGCATTACAAGAAGCCACATTGATTCAGACCCATTCCTGTTATAGGAAGGTACACTAGCCCAGCTTTGTAATCACTTCAGCTGAAGCCAAAATCATTTCGGCTGTCATTAAGTTTTATATATATACAAAAGATCAGTTTGTAACTTATTTCACTCATCCATCCCAAGCACTCTCGTCAAGTGTTTGTCTCTGCAGAGCTGCCCTTGCAAGTCACCTGTCAATTACACAGTATTTCCAAATTTACATTAAATGGGGTTGTGTACCACAGCATTACTTTTCCATGCAGCGGAGGATCACTGAAACAAAGAGCTAGCGCTTTAAAGCTGGCTGGACTAGATCTCAGAGGTCTCTTCCAACCTTAATAATTCTATGAAAGCAGACCTGACATGCCAGACATGGGAAGGGGCAGGAATCACTTATTCTTTCGAGTGACTTAATCACAAAAGAAAATATGCTTTCAGTTTTTTTTTTTTAAGAGATTCACCAAAACGTATTGTCAGCTCCTTAATATTTTAGTTACAGAGCCCAAACTTCCGAGGAAAGGACACCAGCTGTAGGCTTTTTTTTTAAAAAAAAAAAGGCTCACGCCTATATAAACCAGAAGCTATTTATTGTTCAGAACCACATTAGCGGGGTCAACCGGGAAAATCTTGTGGGGTTATAACCGACCTGAAGCCCAGGGAGAGCTTGAAGAGGCAGGCTGGTCTACAGGAGAATTCAACTCGGAATCATTTCTAACTCGAGGAGCGAGCATTCACACCCCTGCTTAGTGCAAAAAAAAACCCAAAAAACCAAAAAACACTTATGAAAAAGGAGAAATTGGGGCCAAAGAAACCCCAACCCCTTATGAAAAAGGAGAAATTGGGGCCAAAGAAACCCCAACCCCTTATGAAAAAGGAGAAATTGGGGCCAAAGAAACCCCAACCCCTTATGAAAAAGGAGAAATTGGGGCCAAAGAAACCCCAACCCCTTATGAAAAAGGAGAAATTGGGGCCAAAGAAACCCCAACCCCTTATGAAAAAGGAGAAATTGGGGCCAAAGAAACCCCAACCCCTTATGAAAAAGGAGAAATTGGGGCCAAAGAAACCCCAACCCCTTATGAAAAAGGAGAAATTGGGGCCAAAGAAACCCCAACCCCTTATGAAAAAGGAGAAATTGGGGCCAAAGAAACCCCAACCCCTTATGAAAAAGGAGAAATTGGGGCCAAAGAAACCCCAACCCCTTATGAAAAAGGAGAAATTGGGGCCAAAGAAACCCCAACCCCTTATGAAAAAGGAGAAATTGGGGCCAAAGAAACCCCAACCCCTTATGAAAAAGGAGAAATTGGGGCCAAAGAAACCCCAACCCCTTATGAAAAAGGAGAAATTGGGGCCAAAGAAACCCCAACCCCTTATGAAAAAGGAGAAATTGGGGCCAAAGAAACCCCAACCCCTTATGAAAAAGGAGAAATTGGGGCCAAAAACCCCCAACCCCTTCCGAAAAAGGAGCACTTGGGGAAGGCAGGCCAGCGGTCGCTCGGGGGCGGCAGGCAGCGCTCCGCCCGGGCCGGACCCCGCAGCCGAGGACGGGGGAGGCGGCAGGAGCCGGCGGCCACCAGCAGCCTCACCACACCAAAACCAAACCCAAGAGAAAACCAACCCCAAGCCCCAGACCCCCCCAGCGGTGCAAAGCGAAGCGCCAAGCCCTTCACGGAGCGCCCTCGCCAACTCCGGCTTCGTCCCCACCGCCGGACGAGGCGGCCCCGCTCCGCCGGCCCTCACCTTGGTTGACCAGCCGCAGGGCGTGGGTGAAGGACGGGTCCAGGGAGTCCTTCTCCGCCATCAGCTCGGGCAGGTACTTCTCGTCCATGGCGGCGGCCTGGAGCGGCGGCGGAGTCGGGGCGCCGGGTGCCCCCGCGGGGAAGGGGACGGCGGCGGCGGCGCGGGTCCGAGTCCCGGGCGGCGGTAAATCCTCGGAGGCAGCGCTTCCCCCCGGCCGCCTCCCGCCCGGGGCTGCGGGGACGCATCCAGAGGGAAGCGCCNCGGTTCCCGCCGCGGCGGCTGAGGGGGAGCGGGTCGGGGCGGCGGCGGGGAGCGCGGTCTGCCGGTAAAAGCCCCAGCGGGCCCTCTCCTGAGAGGAGAGTTGAGGCTGTGCCCCTCCGGGAGCCCGCGGGCGCCTCGACGCGGGAGCGAGCCGGCGGATCTGCGGGCGTTCGGTCTGCGGGAGCGGCCTGAAGGGAGGGCGGGAGCCGCCGGCGGTGTGCGGCCTCCTGCCCGCCGCCCTCCCGGGGACCCGCTCCTCGGGGCAGGGGAGAGAGCAGCGGCCCGACCCTCCCTTGGAGATCCCAAGGGGAGGGAGAAGGAAGAGAGGCGAGCTTGGTTTTTAAAGGAGGAGGAGAGCCGCGATTTTAGCGCCTTTTTCTCCCCCAGACTGCGGTGCTCGCTCTTTATCCAGCATTCTGTACTCCCGCCCCTAGTAATACAAAGCACTTCATAGATGCTTGCCAGAAAATCTTATTTCCACCGAGTTACACCGACGGGCCACTGTAAGTGGGCTTGCGATTCGACAGCAGCCTATTTTACAGGAAAGAGAAGCAGAGTTTAAGACCGCTTCCTGAAGCCGATTTTCCTATTTTTTTCAGTGCGTACGCTTGGTCTATTGGATCATTATTCACTTTGATCTTTAGCTTTGAGGCTTTACGTAGCTTCCTCATTAGACCTTAGGTGCTTCATCAATGAATCTGGTGACAAAAGCCCAAAGGAAGCGAGACCAACAATTCTCTGTAACAGAGCACAAGGGCAAAACAGGAAAATTACTAAAACACAGAAGCCAAAAATCGTAACGCTAAAGTAACATTTTCTCCTCTCTCTCTGTTTTAAACCAACATTTACTGAAATAGCCGATAAGAAACTTTTAAGTCTTAAACTACAGTTAAAAGACTGCTATTATCTTTGTGAATTGGATGATCACACATTTATAATTCATGCAAAAAAAAAAAAAAAAAAAAAAAAAAAAAAAAAAAAGGTTCGCAATGTATCTTAGTCCTGTTCCTGCAGGATGGGGAGAAAAATGCGCTGAAAAAAAGGCTGGCATGAGAAATCACTCACTCAAAGCTTGGAAGCAGAGGTTAAGGCTCCCTTCTCAGAATTACATGTGCTCTTTCACCTTTAAAACAGAAGGACCATATATTAATGTATCTTACTTCTTGTATTTTACAGACTGGAATATCTCATAAAACAATGTCTGATACGTTACAATATGGAATCTACTTGATTTACGTTCTCTCTATGACTATTCCGAATAAATCTTGACCCAAGACTAAAAGAAACAAAATTACAAAGTTATAATTTAAAAGTTCTCCTGCATGACATCAAGCTTGACGGATACAGCTAGAACAGACAAGCAACTGGAGGAAGTTGGATTACAGTGCGTGTTTTATTTCAACCTTCCATATACATCTTCTATAGAAAACCAGTGAAATGCAGCCATCTGTTCTGAAACAGGCAGACACATACAACTTTGACACAGAACAATATGTAGGAGGGTAATGTTTATTGAATGGCCTGGAGCAAAATAATCCCTATCTTTGCCAGTAAAGCCAAAAATGTATTTAAAGTCCCTCCACAGCATACAGGATCTCAGGCAGCAAGGTAGCTATATTATTAAAAGTGGTGTAAAACACAATGTACCCCTCTTGGAAAGAGTCATATTCTCCCTGGTAACTGATTAAATAAACATTTGGTGTTTCAAGAAACCACAATATCTCTTCCCAAATTATACCACTTCCCTCTGGCTTACAGCAGAGAGAGACTTACCAGATGTCTGAAGACTTGTTTCTCACCAGATCTATAACAGTATAGGAATTATAAAATTATCCATGTTTTACCCTATCGTTCAAACTCAAACCTGCACATAACAAGTGCAGTATATTGTTTTCTCCAACAGAATCCACTAGGTTGTAATAAAATGAGGAGGACAGAAAGGATGGGAAATTACGAGCCTTGGGCCGTAGAAAGCAGCCTAGGATGTGGTTAGCTGGGAAGAGCCTGCTAAGCATAGCTCTTACTCTCCAGGAAAGGCAAGAAACACCAGCTTCTTAAGGATTGATTGCTTTCTTGCACCTGAAATCCATACAAAGCCTGAAAAGCAGCATGATCAAGGCACTGCCCAGTCAGTATTACCTTTAGTATTCACAAATGTTTAAAAGTCTTGAGCCCAACCTTTTAAAATTCACAATTTAAATGTGTTTATCCCTGCTCTCCAACAGTAAACGAAATGTTTTTTTTACACATGTCCACTCTGCCGTCTATATGTGTGGTACTCTCAGGAAGTTCGTTTGGCAGGTGTACATATCGTCAAGAACCCGTGTCAGACTAATGTCCATTACTTCCCTTAAAGCGCCAGTTGGCTGACCGGACAGCGTGCCTGCCTATTTCTAAGCAAAAATTGTAGATGCCAGAATTAATATTCAGACGTAATAGAAGCATTAGGATGTCTTAGTACCTTCACTCTCAGGGGTGAGAGTCGCTTTCTTACGTCTTGTACCTCTTGATGCGGCCAACGGGACGCCTGAGGACTGTGTGTGAAGAGGCTGGAACTGAGCTGCATCCTCTCGCTGGTATGTAGGTCCTGTAGAACTTACTGCAGCTACATTTTCCTTATTTGCTGGGTCAGCATAACAAGCAGTGTTTTCATCATTTAAGTCTTTGTTCCTAATATTGTAAGTACAGGTAAATATTTGTAATTTTGCCTAAATTACTGTTCACTCATCTTTCTCTTTTGTATGACTAGTGTTATTCCATTTCTTCAACGATCGTATCAAGCTGCCACTGACCACGGTAGACTGTACGTGGCTCTAATGTAGTTCTCACCTCTGATTTACCTCTGGGTTCCTGGTCTAAAGCTCAGACCACAACAGACTGTTACAGAATCATTATTTAATTGAGACTTCAGTTCATTAAAATGCACACAGCTGAAGACCTATAGAAGCAGGGTCTATTTTGGGAAATAGTTTGTCACAAATACCACATCTAGTGAATATGTCCTTGATGTGACTCACCACAGTTCTGATTAGCATGTTGCTAAGTAGGTGCTGGCTTCCTTAGTATTCCAGTATATCACTTGCCAATTTCTGTTAGGCATGCGGAAATTACCATTGCACTCCTTTCTGCAATATTCCTGTGGCCATTTCTTTTTTTTTTATACTTGCATGTGGGTTAAAGTATGAAAAAATAGACAAGAGTGTGCTGTCATATCAAGACATCCATCATGAACTGTCTTCAAAAGCTCTGAATGCTTTCTTCTAAAACATCATGCCTTTCTCTTCTGTACCTTTTGCCCCACAGTTCGAAGGTTAGGCTATTTTCATCCCTGGTGAAACTTATTTCATTATCGGCTGTGTTAAGGTTGTTTCTTTTAAAGGACTGCTTGTATGGTTTTCCTATACTGCCTACAAATATGGTCGCAAAGAATTTATATGCCTGCAAGCCTTTTTCTTCCTAATACAAGATACTTTCTTCCTGCAAACATGCCCCTGTTCATCCAAGTCTTCCATTTGTTTTACACCTTGGTTTTTGGTATTAAATACCAGAAATGGGCTGACAGGAACCTCATGAAGTCCGATAAGGGGAAGTAGAAAGTCTTGCACCTGGGTAAGAACAAGCCCAGGCAGCAGGACATGCTGGGGGCCACCCAGCTGAAAAGCAGCTTGGCGGTAAAGGACCTGGTGGTCTTGGTGGACACCAAGCTGAACATGAGCCAGCAACGTGCCCTTGCTGCAAAGAGGGCTAATGGTATCCTGGGCTGCAGTAGGAGGAGTGCTGCTCGCAGGTTGAGGGAGGTGATCCTTATCCTCTGCTTCATACTGGTGGGGCTACCTGGAGAGCTGTGTCCAGTTCTGGGCTCCCCAGTACAAGACAGACAAGGACATACTGGGCAGAGTTCAACAAAGGGCCATGAAGATGATGAAGGGTCTGGTGCATCTCTCCTGTGAGAAAAGGCTGAGAGACTTGGGACTGTTGAGCCTGGAGAAGAGAAGGCTTAAGGGGGACCTTATTAACATATATAGATACCTGAAGGGAGGATGCAAAGAAGATGGAGCCAGGCTCTTTCCGGTGGTGCCCAGTGACAGGACCAGAGGCAATGGGCACAAACTGAAACGCAGGAGGTTCCCTCTGAACATCAGGATACACTTTTTTTTACTGTGAGGGTGATGGAGCGCTGGTGCAGGTTGCCCAGGGAGATTGTGGAGTCTCCCTCCTTGGAGATGTTCAAAAGCCATCTAGACATGGTCCTGGGCAGCTGGCTCTAGGCGGCCCTGCTTGAGCAGGAGGCTTGGACCAGATTATGTGTTGTACAAGAGATATGCAAAAAAGATTTTTTTTAACAATTACATGCCTCATTGTAGTTGTACATTTGTATTTTTTATGTTGTGTTACAGAGTCAGCACTGAAACAGTCAAATGTTTATCAAGATTTTTGTTGAATCTGAACTGATCATGTTTAGTTTCTACTGTTCCTGTGTACCCATATGTGTGAAGAAAAAAAAAATGTATCCACCAGTAACTACTATTCTGATAACTGTGATTTTACATTAATGAAGGGCCACTCTTAACTTCTCCTTGTTATGTATTGGCCTACAGTGTGTTTCCTTGAATGTGCTAAGATACTACCGTAGAACAAGTAAATGACTAAATCTTTCATGTTATGGAAAACATCATCTGTGAAATCATTCAGACTGCGATCCCAATACCATTTCCATCCTTCCCTCCCCAGTTGCTCTAGATTTCTGCCAGTCTTAGTCATCATCCTCATTATGTTCTTCAGCTCTTGTACGGAAGAAAATATTTTTACTTGCTTTAAGCACAAACTCTGGAGAATTAGATAACGTCGCTATTCCTAGACATAACCAAAATGATTAACACCAGTTTTCCATCAAGCATAATTGTATTTTAGATAACATCTCCTTGTATCTTTTGCCTGTGACATTAGGATTTTGCCATAATCTTTCATTGTTGCTGTTGTTCGTTTTTTTTCAGTATTGTATCAATAATGGCTAATTCCAAACAGTCCTTCTAGTATGTCATTGTACCTTTCTTAAAAATCTCATGTGCAGCAGTCATGATAAAAAGCCTTTTCTTGAACTGCCATCCTCCAGAGAGCTGAAAAGCGGGTTGCTACACTCTGCCTGGCCTGAACTCCTGGTATCCAGGTAGAACACATAGTACCTAGAATGTGTGAGACTCGGAGAGCAAAAAAAATTATGTCATCTGTAACAGGTAAATTTTAGCATTCCACCTTACTGTTCTTTTTAGGTCTTAAAAGCTAATGCACTGTATCAGAACAGTCTCTGCAGTTTCTAGGGCAGTAATTGAGGCAAGACGTTGTAGTGAGTTCACCACCTTTTTCATTATATTCATGTATGCCAAGATCCAAAGGGCTTTTTTTCTTTCCTTTAGGCATTATTGCTAATGGCAGTTGTAACAGTGCACCTAGTCCTGGAACTGCATGCACATATACCTCGATCATATGATGTGCCTGTAGGCATCACGATGAACTTTATTTTCTCTGCTCTGAAGTATTTTGTAAGATTAAAAGAGTCTTTTCTAATTTTCTTTTAAAGAAGGCGCAATGATTTTACAGCTCTCTGTCCCAGTATTGGCTTTGTACACGTATTTATTAAAAAAAACAGATTTTGACATTTTCCTTTATATACTTGATAATACTCACTTCGTATACTTCTCATGATGCAAAATATTTCAACATTATCATAGTGAAAAGACTTTTTCTGTACATTCTTTTTCTCTTGTGTTGTATTTGGTTATAAATCCTTACTACTCCTTTCTTGATCCTGTACTGTAGCTATAAAGGAATGTTGTACTATTGCTAAATTCCTCTGCTAGGAGCTTTTGCAAAATCGTGTGCTCTTTACTTGCCTATTTTCCTGCGTCATATGCTTATAAAAGTGGTTTTCCTTGTGCACTTTGTGACTGTCTTCTCTAGTGCTGGACAGTCAACGTGTATTACAGACCTTGGTGCATCTCCCACATACCTCTGTTATTGCTCTGAACGTGGGTGATGCCAAATCTGCTGCACCCTTATCTTTGTTACACCTGTCTTCTTCCTGGTTGCACCTCTTCTAGCACATTGTGCTGTGTGCTAATGAATGCTCTCTTTTGTTCTTAGGACAGCTTTTTTCCAGTGTGAACTTGTTTGTTACTAATTTTTTTTCTCTTATATTCAATCCCATTAAAAGCCTGTCTTTCACAGACTGTCTTTCCTAACTACCAAGGCCTCATCAGCCATAACTTACCAGTTGTCTTAGTAAGACCTTGATGTGTCTCACAACATTTATCTTTGTATGGTAATGTTTTCTTTAAAAAGGAACAGAACTGAATTCAGAATGATAATCTGTGTTTTCCTGTCTGCTCGTATGAGTTTACGGGATACCTGAGCTTTGAAAATACCCCCGCCTTTTTCCTTGCTACCTAGTGGAACAAGTGGCTATTCAGGGTGAAGAATATTATCGACTCCAACCCTGAAAGAAATCAGCTGCACTGATATCTTCTATAAACCACGATTTTCTGCAATACTTCTTTTCTGATCTACCCATGGCCCATTTCTTCATTATTCTGCATGAAAACTGTAGATAGTTTCTTTTTTTCTGGTAATATATCAGAAAATATCATTGTCCAGACCACTCAGATCCTCAGAGAGCTAGGGTAAACTAAAGCTGCTGTATAATGGGGGCCATTCGGTGATGGTGGTTTATTGCATTTGCTTTTAAACAGAGTTAACTCACACGCAGTAATCATGAAGCAGTCTTATAAAAAGCATTTCTTAAGCTTCTCTTAAGGGGGAGGAGGGATAACTGTAAAATGTCCATTTTTCTTTCTGGGGGAAAAAAAAAAAAAAAAAAAAGCTTGTTTAAAATGCTGAAAAATTGATTTTTTTTCAGTCCCGGGGCTCACCTGCACCAGCTACTTCTATGAGAATGAGAATACCTCATGAAAACTTTGCAGACTATGATGAGACCAAAGTACACACAAACATAATGACGCTTTTAAGCAACCTTCAAGAGTCTGCATATCTGAAGTGAGGTTATGAAGCAAACCAGCAGCTGTAGGAGACCCCCAAAGGAACTGTGAGGAAAAAAAGCATAAAGTACTCTAACCCGCTCATCTTCTGTTTAGGAAGGGGAGCATGCTCCTTTCTGCACCTTCTACAGGTAACAAACGAAAGAGGACGAACTCGCCGTGAAAGGCAGCAAGACTCAGCTCCTGCTCAAAGTATACAGGCGAATCAGTATGTGAGACATGGATTTTATAAGTGCTCCCACTCTGCCGGGCATGTGTCCTACAACGGAAGAATCAAGCAGTGCAAAATGTTCTCAGCATCCTATGTTCTTGGTCTCTTTATGATGCAGAGAGATAAGGGACAGAAACAGAACCGTCGAACAGTTGCCATCAGCGATTTGCTCGGCTCACTACCAGTTGCTGTGGAGGCTAGCGTGTTTTCATGTCTAGCTCCCAATAATGTCATCTGCACTTTTACCACAAAGTAGTTCTGTTTGCTAAGGCCCAATGCTTTCAAGCCGCCTATCGATACCAGCTTCACACTGAAATGTTGATGTGAGTGTTGCATATGCATCTCATTGCTTACTTTTGTAATATCACAAAGCAGGTAGCCAATATATGCAAAACAATTGTTTTGAAAAAGATTTCAGCCGCGTATATACTGACAGTTATAATAGAAAAAGAGAGTACCTATGGTGGCAAGGCGGAGTTGTGTCAGATGCTATATGAATTTTGTCTCACAAGAAAATCATTCTTTAAATCCGTCATGTAAGTTTAAATTCATTTCTAATGGAACTTCTAATCATTGTGGTTTGGTCTTACATTTTGAAAGAAAACGTTTCCTTACTTTAATTTAATTTTCTTTACTTTTTTTAAATAAGCAACTAAGTTTTATCTCTTTAACGTTAGCATTTCCTGCTTTAGACAGTAGATAGACTAGGCAATTTCCATTTCAGTAACAGTCTGATTTCATTTTCAGGTTTTCTTTTATATCAGACATGAACTGAAATTTAAAGTGCCTGCTCCTCAATATGATACTGAATTGGGACAGTAATCTTGAGTTCTTTGTAATAATTGTATATTTTATAGTAATTATATGAAATATATAGCCATACATTTATTTCTCTACTTGAGATAAACTATTCTGGATGGAAGTATCAATTAAAATTGTTTGTCAAGGTTCATCCTCCCATTAATTGTCTCACTGTAGGAGGAAAACAATATTTGTATCATGCATTGTTTAAATGCTGAGTGGTCACAGCATCACATGGAGATAAGGCAAGAGGGTTATTGCGACAGGAGTCACAACCCCTCGTGTCAGTTTTACAGTTATAAGGTGGTTATCTTGTTAGCTGTCTTACAGCTTCCTTTACTGCATGCAGTTTCAGGAGTCTTTAAAGAGGTTAGGTAATATCAAAATTTCACCTCAAGAGGTGAAAACCAGTTTTACCTGCCCTGTTTAAAAAAAAAAAAAAAAAAAAAAATCCAAAAGGACAGGTTATAATTGGAAACAGTGTATTGGATTTTTTATGGTGTAACAAGAAAAAAAAAATTACAAAAGTATTAAATCTAGTTACATTTAAAAAAAATGTCTGAGCACTAATAAATCCCAGGAGAAAGCGCTCTGGGAATACAGTCCAGCAGTTGTATATTAGGAGATTGGCTTTTGAGACTTAAAGAGCAATTCTAGAGGTTGTCCTAGATTTGTGAGTCCTAAATGTGTTGTGGAAACAAGACAGAACACAAAATAGAGCAATATAAGAAGACTTGAGAGAGCTGTTGCTTTGGGGGATGATAAAAGGAAATGTGGCTGTGAGAAGAGAAAGAGAAGTCACTGGGAAAAAAAAAAAAATAACCTGTTTCTACAAAATATGCCTGAGAATTCAGTGGGTGAGAATGACCTGATTTTAGATTTTTAATTTAGAATTCAATTGGGAAACAATAGTCCTGACCATATGTTCACAAATATCACAGCGCTTCTGTCCGCATATTAAGTTTTAGCAACATGAGGGAAAGTAAGAAGCAGGCCTATTTCATTATAGACCAGGGTATAAAGTGAAATGTTAGGACAAAAATATGCCTTTGCTTTCCTGCCACAAGATTTTAATTAAATGTAGTTTCCCTCCCTCACCCAATCATTTTCCTTAATAATTTGGGATATTGACTTAACGTGGTTCTGTGACTTAAACTGAGAAATATATTTTTGTCAAAAACAAGTTACTAAAAATCAATAGTTTGAATTTTATTGATGCACCGTCTTATTTTGGCAGTGAACAGCCATGAATGTAAGCTTGGGTAAGAAATGCTTAGTAAGGCTTAAAATGTATCCAAGCACACATTTCTGTAAAAATAATGTATCAATAGGCCAATACCTCAGTTCTGGGTCTTATTCACAGGCCTCTAGATGGATTTTTTTATTATTATTTATTTAATTACTGGAGAATTACAACATAATACTTCCCAAGGAAACCACTTCTGTTTTCTTAAGGAAACTGTTAAGTTTTATTGACTTTTGAAAAGTTTACATCTTACAGAGTTCAAGTAAAAGTGGAACACTTGAGAAGTAGAATACGAATGGGTCTTTTAAATTACCTTGAGAAGCTAAGGATATCTTTATAGCATTAGTAGTTAGCAATTGATGCATTCATCCTAAATCTCAACTTTGCTGCTGCAGCAAGTCCCAAAAATTAGCATGACAATCCTAAAGAACAAATGGGTCCCTAGCTGTAAGTCAGCTACTGATTTTTGCATTCATTACTGTGCTTTTTTTTTTTTTTCTGGTGTTTTGCCACAGATCTTTTGTTCACATGATACAATATGCAGTTAAAATTATCTCATTTTGCATTTGTTCTTCAATAAACAGAATGTGTTACACAAATGTGCCATATTCTTTGTTGTATTATAAAACAAAAACAATGTTCTAAATGACACAAATAATTAGATTTTTAATATTCATTATTGTATCCTTTTTTTTTTTGCTTCGTGATGGCCTATATTATAGCTATAAGGATAATGACGTGATCTCTTATGTTCTATATTGCATTAGCTTTCCACAACAATCCTAAAAATATCCAATCCTAAGTATACCCAGATACATTTCTGTTTCGTTTTTTTTATATCACATAAATAGAACAGCTATAATTTTATACTAGTAACAGATCTAATTTGAGTAAAAACACTTCAGGTAGGCTGGGACAAATTGAAGCATAAAAGTGGGAATGTGTGAAGGAAACATATGCTTTCATTTCAAGATTTATGGTATTTAGCTACGGCAGTGTTAAAGTCTTGCTGTTCGTTCATGTGGAAGAAAATACAAATATACACATTTCCTGAACACAACGGGCCAGTGGTCAACTGAAGCTTTACAGAAGATTCCTTTGGCAGATGCCATTGTTCTCTACTTGCAGGAAAAAGATCAACAAGAATTTTTTCTTGACAGCACAGTCTTTCAGTGAGCTGCGTGATACAGAACCGAAGAAAAACAAGAGTGGAACGGACCCCACACGGTCATCTAATCCAGTGGTTTGCCCAAGGAAAGAGTCCGGGGGACACTAAAGTCTGCTGAACTGCCTTGCCAGAAAATTGGATACAATGCCTCCGGTGAGGGCCTTTTCTTATACCTACAGACATCTCCTTTGACCTAAAGCGTTACGGGATGCAAGTGCACCAGGACGGAGCTCACTGTAGGACTTGAGCTTTTGCCCTAAAGCTGTAAGACAACATACAGAACGTTTATCCCACTTGTTCAGGTTATGCAGGTTGCTCCTACGCATCCTGCATCGTGTTTGTTAATATTCACCCACCCTAAAAAATGTGAATAATTACGTTATGCTTTTAGTATCCAAGTCTCTATACAAGTACCTAGTTACTCTTTCTTATATTAAACATAAGATAAAAACCGTTACCCCCCACTATACTATTTTCTATGGTATGAATTCTTTTTCAGGTTAATTCAGGGCTCAGGACGTGCTGAATTGACACCACCCTATCTATGTACATGTGGAATGAGTAAATCGCACGTGAAAGAGTCCACGCGTTTTCCGCACTCCTCTTCTAATACGTTTCAGTCTTCAACAGTTATGAATATAATACTAGCAATACTATCTCCCAATTAACCCCTTTTTAGCTGAAACGGTTAATGATTAGTATATTTTTTATTTAAAACCTACTGCAATAAAATCGCTGCAGACTAATGGTCTGTGTCTCACTACACGTAAAAGCCAGAGGAAGGCACTTGTGAAAGGTTAACATAAAAGTTAGGGGCTTTTGAAGAAAAAATTCTGAATAAAAACTTCATAATTAAAATGTTAATGCTTCAGTCATTTTAGTTAGATTACTATGCACTGCAATATGGGAAGGGTCAAGTTCAGAAAACAATATTCAGTCTCAAAATTGCTCCAACTGGAAAGGACTCAGAAAACAGATGTGGAGAGTATTATTACTACAGTAGTGGTAAGACAAAAGATAAAAAAAAATGAAAGGAAGTCAAAAGAGGTGTGCTTATCCAATTTTTCTTTTATACTGTAAGCTTAGAAAAACTTACAGGAATTTGATATCAGGTGAGAGAAGCAAACACTGTAATTTGAGAAACAGGTAAGTTGTTTTCTTCTTAAAGAATGAAATCAAAGTCTGTTCACTCTTTGTGGCCCTTATGTTACCGGCTGGTTCATCCATATGAAGGAGGTTAAAAGATCTGGACTTATGGCATTTCATTGCTACGACTGTCCTGAGATTGAGAGGACTAATATTTTTGTCTTTCGGAAGAAGAAAAACACTCAACTATATAATTTATTGTTAATAAAAATAAGAAAAACTAGTCCACATATTCATTTCAAAGATGTAAAATTACATTGAGTATGTAATTTCAAAAGCATATGAGAGAAAGGAAGAAAAAAGGATCAATTATAAGCTAATTTAGTGTTCATATAATCTTTATTGCAGCTTGCTTTTTCTTACTTACTCTGAGCTCTCAACTTTTGTTTTCTTTCAGGTTTTTGTTTTTGTTTTGTTTTGGGTTTTTTATTTTAAAAAAAAAGAAACCCACACATCATTTTCACTGATTACTTTCATCCAGATCTGCTGATACAGCAGGAGTCTTTAGTGGAGTAATTTCTAACCCGATTTTAAAAAAGCCGTCAACCTTCACCCTTAGAAACCACAAACCCCTGAAGCCTCACACACAGCTAGTGATATTTGTAACATGTTTCTTTATCCAAACCGAGAAAGAAAAAGCTCTGGAATTCTTAATCCATTTCTGATCCTCCAGAGCCTCAGAACCAACCCACCAAAAAGGAAATTGTCTCTCCTATTAGAAATTTGAAACAAATAAGGGTTAGCACGCATTAAAAATGTGAAAAATCATATTATCTCATATTAACAAATCCTTTGTGGTTTTTAAGGTTTTTTAAGGCCCCCAGAATCGAAGCTCTCAATATAGCCCTAGATGTTTCCTGTGCTACATGTCATATAACATTTCCTGTGGTGAGGAAATTCTTAGAAAATCTTGTTCCCCCTGCAAATTTTTTTAAAAGGAAATTAGTCATAATATAAAACAGGGTACAGATGCCAAAGTAGAGTAAAGTGAGACAAGATAAGGTCCCTATAAAAAATCCATCTTTTGCCTTTGTTTACAAACACCTGCAAACCCTGAGTAGAGAACAACTCTCCAATTCTAGTTGTAGTGGCTGGTTCGCCGGGGTCTTAAAATCCAGTCCCTGACAAAGGTTCAAGAAGGAGGTTTCCTGTTAAATGGGTCTTGAGAGCTGTTGAAAAATAACTGCTTTGCAGCACAGTCTGGGGCATGCAGTTCTACCGCAGGTGATTATTTTGATAATTAAACCTTATTAACACACTGAGAAAAGGGGATGAAGAGCTGGCAGTGTTTGGTAAACCTGTATCTTACAGTTAAAGACAACATGGCACTGGCAGGAGCATGTCAGGGTGCAATATGGGTCCATCACCTTGTTTGTGCTACATTTGGTCTAGGTTATCTGGTGGGTTTAGAGCTTGTGTTTTGATTTCTTTTGGTGAAGAAACCAGATGCTTTTTATGAGCATAATGTAGGACAGTTTGGTTTGGGTTTCATTATTTGCTTCATAACAGGGTCTGTGAGCAACACGCAATAAATCATCTGTTGAAATCTGTTACGATAGGGTTTTTTGTAGTAGCAGTAGTTGAAATCCTGATTTTTATTACATTATTTCAATATTCAAAGGGGTTATATAGCTTTTGCTTAGTTTTTCTTCTTTTCCTGTAGGAATTGAATTTCTTCACCAGGCTTTTCATGTCCTGACAATATTTAACGACATTATGGTGCTTTGGTAACCTCTTTAAAGTAAAGATAAAAACAAGCTAGCATGAAAGCAGATGAAAAAAAAAAAAACTACCAATATAACTGGTAATAGCTATGACCCCATTGTGCCAACATATATGCAGACCTCTTATGATAGCCTCTAACGAGCACATTTGTAATGGGGACAGGGCGCCACAGAAACCTCAGCCAAAATGAGCCTTCTGCATCTTCTTACTTTTTCAAGACTGTGTAAGTCTGTGGAGTACTATCATCTGCTTCAGTGAGCAAAGATATCCTCCAAGAACAGCTTCTCTGCCTAGCTATTTTCAGCGGCAATACTTCAGTGAAGTAGGACTCCTTCAGTACTAGCAACTCAGAGTAAAATTGTCTCACACCACCAGTAAAGACAGATGGATAGAGAACTGCAGTGATTTTTTGCAATGGTTATTTTTTTAGGTGGCTGGTCACAGGAAATGGAAGCCAAAGCGCACCGTGTCCTTTCCCTGCAATGCTGTGGGGGAGAACTAGTTCCCTTGGGGAGACAATCCAAAGACCCTCAGGTTCACTAGGGAGTTGTTAGTACCTCAGCAGTTACCAGTGGAAAACTCTGAGCATGGGAGAAGCCCAATTTTTGTGTCCTCGCTGCAATTTTGGCACCACAGTCAGTTCTGCAAGGGAGATACTACACAGCCGCCTCAGAGTCCAGAGTCAAAAGGTTCATGAGGGAAGATGCCTAATCTGAAAGAATGGAGAAAACCTTGTGCTGAAAATGTGGTGATGCCCTCCTTGAACAAAATAACCTACTGGTTTTACACTTAATCAGAAATACTTTTACACTAGTGCCTAATGCCTTGACTTAAGACTGTGGAGTCCTGGAGTCTCGACTTGCCCTCAAACTTATTTCTTTTTTAAATCCATTGACTGCTGAATGCAAAACATAGTAGCTTGTAGCTACATTAAAAGCGTTTCCATGTGTTGAAAGGGAGGAAAGATTCGTATGGCGGGAGGAGAAAGGAAGTGAAAGAGTGAACTGCTAAGTGACTAGAGTAGCTTTCTGAGAGGGGAGAAGCTTCCCAAAGCATACAAGCTAGTTCTCAACAATTTCTGGGTAAATACTGCAACTATTGGGCTGTTATAATGATAGATATTGCTGCAGCTGGGTTTTTATAAAGAAGGAAGCTACAAGTGCATTTTGGCAGCATTTGTCCTGTTGAGTATGTGTCCTCGCCGTTCTCCGAAGACATCTTCCAGATCGGATGTCTTGAGTGTTAGGCATTGCTCTACGTATTTGCTGGATCCTGACAGAGCTTGTGCTTCAGGCTATTGGGGGAAGAAGGCAGAACTGCACCTGCTTGGAAAAAAATTGTCACATTTGTGTACAGGATGGAGTTACCATAAAAATATCCTCTGGCTGGTTTTTTATATGCACTTTTCTTTTTAATTGTGCATGACTGTTCCTAAATCCTACAGCTAATTTAGTTATAAAATTAAATTAAACACCTAGCAAATCCGTTTTCTAAGTATATAAGGAATGCAAAACATCTCACAATTGATCCTGCAAGAATGTAACCTTTCCTATACCATTTGCTCTGCAGATGAAAGATGCAGAGAGACAGCAATTTATATCTCAGCATCTCCAAATTAATAATGTTTCTTTTTTGGGGGGGGAGGGCGGATAAAATGTTGGGGTTGAGATAAGCGTTTGTATTGATAAAAACACATAAATAAACAGGAAAAGCATTTACAGAGAAGTCCTCAGAGCCCTGGTTCTTACAACAGAAATTCCACAGCATGCAAACTGACAATAAATGATCTGTGTGCATAATTCATTTTATTTGAGGGAAGGCGTGAGGAAAAAGCAATGTACTGAAAAGTACTTTTGTTTTTGTTAAACTAAGGGAACCCCTTGGGATGCCTTCCCCCATTTATCAATTCCCTTTGAGAAGTAAGCAAAGCTCTATAAGCCGCTGTGTATATGTGCATTTCTAGTGTCTCTGGAACAACAGAATATCATCACATTAGGGTTCAGAAACAGCTGCATTTCTTCATTGTTCTTGTGTTGCCTTTCCCCTGTTAAAAATATTCATCTGCATGATTTATAGTACATAACTAGGTACACGGTCTGTTTATGTATTCTAGTTTTCACCATCAGTTCTGTTTTGCCCTTTTACATTAAAAGCATATAAATCCTATAACTCTCCAAAGAGTAAATTTTAAAGCTAATGTCCTCCGAGCCTGTCTTTTAGCTCTACAGCTACTGCATTATCAAAACGGAAGAAATGGACAGCAACTTCCAGACAGTAAAGGTAAGTAAGTGCCTATTTTCTCATCTTATTTTTATATGGAAAAAATTCTATTTCTGTACCTTGGTAAAAGCAAGCAAAGGTTTAGTTAGTTTTAAGGTAATTTTCAGGAATTGCCCGTGTTGTGGTTTAACCCCAGCTGGCAACTAAGCCCCACACAGCCGCTCACTCGCTCCCCCACGGTGGGATGGGGGACAGAATTGGAAGAGTAAAAGTGAAAAAAACTGTGGGATGAGAAAAGACAGTTTAATGGGTAAAGCAAAAGCCGTGCACACAAGCAAAGCAAAACAAGGAATTCATTCACTGCTTCCCATTGGCAGGCAGGTGCTCAGCCATCTCCAGGAAAGCAGGGCTCCATCATGCATAAGAGTTATTTGGGAAGACAAATGCCGTCACTCCAAATGTCCCTCGTTCCTTCTTCTTCCCCCAGCTCTATATGCTGAGCATGATGCCATAGGGTATGGGATATCCCTTTGGTCAGTTGGGGTCAGCTGTCCCAGCTGTGTCCCCTCCCAACTCCTTGTGCCCCCCCAGCCTGCTCGCTGGTGGGGTGGGGTGAGGAGCAGAAGAGGCCTTGGCTCTGTGTAAGCACTGCTCAGCACTAACGACAACATCCCTGTGTTATCAACACTGTTTCCAGCCCAAATCTAAAACACAGCTCCATACAAGCCACTATAAAGAAAATTAACTCTGTCTCAGCCAAAACCAGCACATGCATCTGATTTTGTTTTCATTGGTGCGAAGCAGAAACAAAAACTTACTGTGAATGGAATTAGACTAATGTTAGCAGTTAAATAGATCAGGACAAATACTGTCATTCCTATTTCTAAAAAAAATCTGTCCAAAATGACAATTAATTCTAGATGAAAGCCCTTCTACAAGGTCATGGCATTGTACAGAATATCACTAAGTTAT
>VZTL01073408.1:0-15978 GCA_013400535.1 Scopus umbretta | reverse complement strand
GTTCTCTCCCCCATTCCACTGGGGCAGGGGGAGGGTGAGCGAGTGACTGTGTGGTGCTTGGTTGCTGATTGGGGTTAAACCACAACAATGACATTCTTCCAGTTGCAAAAGAATTGTTACTTACATGAAAAAAAAGAAGAAAAAAAAAAAAAAAAGAAAAAAAAGATTGTATTTAGGTGAATCTGGAAGGAAAAAGAAGTTGGGTTTTGTGGACTTTTATTCTGTTAAGAGACAGCATAAGAACAGGATGTCTCTTAGGCTTCTATGGTTTCTGGTTTTTGTCTGTGCCACACATGGCTTTGTTTCTTCTTGTGAGGTTATAATCAAGGGGGTTGATACAGTTGAAAATTAATAAAACACAAATTTAAGGGTTTTTGTCAATGGAGAAGAGAGTCGCGTTAGATCACCACTTTCAGTTTCTTCTTTTGCGTAGCAATTTGCAGTTTTGAAAGATAAGTATTCATGTTGTAGATATTCCTTAATTTCTAATGTACAAAGAAGCTCTTTCATAAACACATGAAAGTTTTGCTTGTTCATTATAGCCCTCTTTTCTTATACCACGGTTGTTCAGGATAAAGATAGGTGATGCTATACCAAAAAAAAAAAACCCACACCATTTTAGTCTTGGGTAACTAGCAAAACTCTCACATCACTTTTATTGCAAACGCTTTCAATAGTATTCAAGGTAAGTACAAATGCATCAGCCTCTAAATATCTATACGTGCTATATTTTCTCTGCTTTGATGATGATGTTCGGAAGTTGACCTGCGTACAATGCTGTTACGTGCTGCTCCCCAGTCTTCTGGTCCAGGGCCGCCAGCTGCAGGAAAGACTTTGATCCTGTGCTTGCTGAGTGACACTGCTGCCTCCCGGTGGCTTCCTCTGTCATTCATTCTTGACACCTTTAAATTCTAAAGCTGTTGTTTTGGCTGAAATAAATCACGTTGTGTCTTCTGTACTTTGAATGTTAAATGCACATAACTACATACACTCCTTCTTTTCTGTACAATAAGACATTGCTACATCTGTATGTGTATTTGCAGGATGTTTTTTTTTTTTTTCTGACTTTTTCATATGGTTATTCCACTGCAGTTGCAGTAATTGAGACTATGACTGGAAACCCCAGCAGGCTGTTCTCTTCTTACTCTGGCTTGGCAAGACTATTTAGGAAGATGCACAAAGCGTTATATTCCTTAAATCAAATTTGGGTCCAGAGCAATTTCTTTTGCAGCATACTGAGCAATCTAATTTCTAGCAACTTCTCATCATTTTGCAGAAATGATTTAATGAGGCTGTATCCTTCAACTTCCTTATATGCATTAGCTTTTTTGTGTTGTCTATGGCTTTCCAAGAACACCCAGGTCCATTTGACCTGTCAGCACGAAGACTACAGAACCACTCGGACCTCTGAAAGATGACTGGGTTTGCAAAAGCTGAAAGTCACTGTTAAAAGAAAGGTCAGCCTTTCTGAAGTTTGGGGCACTTTCTCCAGCAGCTCCCAACGTCCCATCCATAGTTGGCTTCTTTGTTAACACTTCCTGTACTAAGCAGCCGAAAATCTTAAAACGTGATCAGATTAGAGCCATATGTGACATATATATGGGTATATAATGAGATCAGACATGTAGCTACGAACGTGCACGGGACACAGTTAGCATGTAGGGGAACTTTCTCTGTAACCCCCAAAGAGTGAGATCTTGAAATTTAAAGCCAACGCTGGTGTTCCAGATCATTTCCAGGAGCTTGTCTCGGAGGCTGTCAGCTTTACCTGGCACACGTTGGACGAGAAGCGTAACGCTTTACGAAGGGTGATACAGAAGTCTCCGCTAGCCGTGTCCCTTTGTACTAAGCGTGGGAAGGAGGAGGAAAAGAGCTTACATGATTGATTGCGCAACAATTTGCAAATGTCCTTGGGTTTAATGTTTCATTTAAAAACAATACACTTCCATTTTGTCAAGCGATAGCTGCTTTTTATGGAGGCATACTGTATTAATTCAAACAATGATATAAACCGAGTTGAGATGCATAAGCCCTTTTCCAAGTATTTTATTCAATTACATGTGAATTACGAAGCCTAATTAAATGTCTGTTTTATTGAATGTAAAACAATTCCACTTTTTTAAAGGTGAAATAAACAAGAAAACTAAATTAACTGTGTAAATTTAACATTATGGCTGTATAGTTAATTCTGAATTTTTTATTAATATTTTATTTTCCTCTTGAAACAACAGTGTATTTCAGGTTGGGGGTGTAGTTTTGAGGGGTTGCTCTGTGGATTTTTTTTCTTTCTTGCCTTAGGACTGTGCTCAGGATCTCATCTGGCCATGTGAGAGCAGCTGCACTGGGTGCTCCAGGCCCTGTAAAAGTTACAGCCTGCATTTTTAAAAATAGTTACTGATTTGAGGTAATGATTTTAAGCATGGAAGCCTAAAACTCAAGGCTGCCATGCATCTGAATATTCTTGGCTGCATCATCTTTTTCTAGGTGGAATTCTGTCCAAAAGAGAAAGAAGAGGAATATGTCCAAGCTCCTGCGTCCTCCAACTAGCAGAGATTTGTGGAGGCAAATAGAGATGTTGTAGGCTGGTCAACGTGTCTCATGTTGGGTTTCAGAAAGAGCCCAGAAGTCCTGGTGACTTTTGTATATATGTGACTCATGACTATATGTGAACTGATAATTATGGATTTAGACAGGGCATGAAAGATGGGAAACAAATGTGAGCTAGTGTGAATCTGTATCAGCAGCAGTCTTGGTGGCAGATGGGAGTTACTGGCATAGAAATGTAGGAGTCCTGAGGTGTTTGCACTGTTTCGTCTCCACGCACAGCGCAGGTGTCGATGTGCTGAAGCTGTGGGGTAGTTGGATACAGGCTCATTCTGACCTCTCTGTGTCAGTATATATGCATGCATCTATACTGTGCAATTAAGATATGTTGATACTGCCACGGGAGAACTATTTGTTGCATTTTCTTTCACTGGAGTAATCCCCAACGACAGCTTTTCCTCAGCGTTAAATTCCCATAGTTGCATACTGATATTTATTTCATGTTCTTAAGCGTGCAAGTGCCTGCCCCAAGGCCTGGTTCTCAGCTACTTTCTGCGCTGGGCTTGCTCTGTGCCGTGTTTGTGCAGTGGCGGTGTAAAGCACGACAGCCAGAGTTGTGTTTTCCAACTGCACTTTGCAGAGAAAGAGGAAGGGAGAAACAGGTTCACCCGAGCCAGGTAATCAAAGCAATTAGGTCCCGAGTCTTCTCGTCATTATTGAAGCAGCGTTTGCAAAAAAAAAAAGCTAAAGTCCATGCCCACCAGTCTCTTTCTACATCTTTCTTTGTGTGATTTCCCATTGCCTTATTTCCTGTCATAGGATTGCTTTGTTTTGTAGTCCATGAGGAGGTTTCCTTGTTAGGCGAATTCCTTGGGAAAGGAGAAGCAATCCTTGTCACACAAGAATTTTTCTTCTTTGTTAGACGCTTTGACTCTCTTGCACATTCAATTCACCAGTGCCCTGCAGAAAAGAACATGTTGCCTGACAAGATAGCGCTGTTAAATAGTGGTTAAATCTTCCTATGTTCCTGGTAACTTGGCTTTGAGGGAGGTGGAAGGAGGATATTAAAAGCTTTCAGTTACAGACGTGCTGGGAGGACAGTCTTGACGCTGTACTTTGGGAGGACATAAAGGTTAGGTGGAAGAGGGATGTCGTGCATTAGTGACTACACAATTCTATTTGTGCAGGAGAGCATTCTGTATCTTCTAATAATCTTTCTCAGGCATGCCTGCCTAACTTTTAGGTTTTGGCAAGCACTTAGTTTAGAACAAATTACTTCTTTTTGCTAGAATGGTCAGTCCAGGTAAATTACAAATTTTCCCCCTTTTTGCTTTAGCGCATCTGAGCCTGCAAGGCAGTATTTGGTTGCAATCTTCTCCTCTTGGCTGAAAAGCTTTGTAGAATTGCTGTTATCAGTTTTCTGTCCTGTGCCAGTATATTTGAACAGCAGGATACTGCAGCCCAGAATCTGGGACCTATAATAGCTCTGCACGTTCATGATGTTTATGACCTATTGTCTGGTGCACAGCAGAATTCTGGTAAGCATCTTGGGTTAAGAAAGATACATGCTGTAACTAAAGCAATATTCTGTTGAAGAGACTGCTATAAGTATGAATCTTGAGTGCTAAAAGTTTTCCTTTCTAAGCAGTTCCAAATTAATTTATGACACTAAGATGGTCTGTGAGCGCTTGCTATGGCTTTCAGGGAGCTGGTTCTCACATGATTTAGTCTAGATTTTTTTCTTCATCTGCTGCTCCATGTGTCTTTATTCTTTTTGCAAATGACAGCTCTGAAACCTGTAAAACTGCCTGAATGGCAAGAAGAGAATCTAGCAGCTGATGGCAAGAACAGACACTGCATCGGAGCAAGGAAGAACTACTCTCAAGGTGCCGCTCCCAGAGCTGTCATTTTCCAGAGAAAAAAGATGTCCCATGCAGGCAGGCAAGAGGCAGACAGGCTGTGTATGCAGAGGATGATGGTGCAGAGGGATTCAGGGGAACAGGCAGTATTTCCAGTGAGAAAGGAACCATTTAACACGGCAACCTAACTTAGACAAGATGAGCAAACAACAAGAAAGCACAAGAGTAGAAAAAAGAGACAAGGATCAGAGGGTGAAGAAGGATATACAGAGGAGCAGAGAAAGAGGGGTGAACAGATGGGCGCTGTATCATTTTTTACACAAAAAAGGAAGCGAACTGTAGTATTACATTGAAGGCTTATCTGTGAATGCATATATATGTAAATACTTATACATACATATACATATATATAAAATGCAGACATTTTCTTAATACTGCCTATACGAACAACTGTTGCTGGTATAAAATTCTTCTTATGGTCTTATTGTGTACTTTTAAAAAGCTTAGGAACCCCTTTGCTATGAGGGATAAGAGAGCTTCTGAACTTCTCAGCAGAGGGAATATTCCATAGCGTTTTGATACCATTACCTTATTCTAGTTCCTCTGTAATTCTGTGAAATGTATGTAGAGACTTGGATAATTCAAATGTATGAGTTAATAAATTACAGTTAGAGTATATCCAGTTACCATAATGGCTTTTAAATAATTAAACAAAGCAATCTTAAATAGGATACTGCTACACCGCACTAACTAGAAAGGTGTCATCAGAGTTACTAAAAACCTATCCCTTAAGGTCCCGTTCCACTGTGCATGTAGAGTACAATTAGTGGCTGCTTTGTGAGTCTGGAGGAATCGAGTATAAATCAAAGGTACAGAGTGCTTGTAGGGATTCAAGTGGAATTTAATGACGAGAATTGTGTGGGTTCTGCAAAATATGGCTCGGTCACTGATGATGATGTGCCAGATGAAGTGCCGAGCTTTGCTGCAACACAATTAACCTGCCTGTAGGATGGCTGTAGCCCCCTTCCAGGTCACTGCAAGAATTAATGCTTATAAAGTTCTTCCACACTCTTCAAAGAGGACACTACTTCTTAATTGAACATCTGGAATAAAGATATTATTGGAAGACGGTGGTGTGTATTGACCATGCTTCAATCAGGCCTTGAAGTCCTGATGAAAGCAGAATGCAATGCTCTCATAATTAGTTCCACTAACACCTGACAATTTACTTACATTAAGTGAAGAATACAAGATTAGTCCTTTGTTAGGACTCTTGCAGGAGCTAAATTTGTACTTGATAGCAATGAGGTAATAATGGACTGATTGATCCCTTGTGCAGACCTAAAGGAAAATGTAAAAAAAATCAGAAGCCTAAAACAAAAGGAATAAAAACATTTTAAAAAAAAAAATTCTCATCAAATTCTTCTGCATATAAAAAAAAAAATGAACAGTGATGTAAGAATAATTCTTTTCCATGGAAAACCAGAGATACTGTCTGAAAACTGAGTAAGGGCTATAGTGCATATCAACAAAAGACTCTGTGGAAGAACTTTACTCAAAGACTTTTTACTGTCTGTGGTATTTCAGATGTTCTCACAGCAGGTGGGCCATATATTGTGTTACTTTCTTTGAGAAATTGCAGGAAAGCAGCTGGTGAAATACAAGGTGTCATCCAGCACTTGTTTCACATACAGTAAAGCAGACCAGTAATGCAGGTTTCTATGATTTATCAATAAAGAGCCAAACCACATATTGGAGTTGCCTCTAGACGACTCACTCCCTGCTCTTTTAATAGTAATAACTGAGATGATTTATATAGTGCCTTTCATCCCCCAAAGATCCCAAAGCATTTTATGAACTCCTTTAAACATCCTTTTTGAGAGGAAATACAAGGCCCATGAAGAAAATTGTGACCCCTGCTTGGGCAAGAAACAATTGTCTGGCAAAATATGCAATACCATTATATGAGTTTGGGACAGGGAGCGATGGACAAAGGTGTTGAAACAGAATGGCAGATAATATATCATTAGATACACTATAAATAAATGCAATTTATCTAGGTACCCTGTACTGAAATGTAGCCTTTCCACTGCAGGACTTCACTTCCCTTAGGAGAGACATTTGTATTTTTTTAACCTATAATGTGAAATCAATCCAACATTGAACACTGAAATACTTTCCTATGTGTGCAGCTGCAATGCGAATGCATTTTTATCGCTGGTAGTTACACTATCATAGTACCCAAAATATATCAGATGCTGTTCAGTTGCTGCAGACATAGTTCTGGTGCTAAAAAAAAATAAAATAAAATCACAGGACAAGAAAAAAAGAAAGCAAGGTTTGTACAAGAAATTACAGGAGGTGATATTGCAGCTTGTCCTACCTCCTTCTTTCACACTTTGGATTTGTCTTGATCATCAAGCCTGACTTGACACTCTCATTTTCAAAAAAAACAAAAACAAACTTTTCTGCTTCATGTCAACTGTGAGGTTGTTCTCACCTTTATCTCAGTCAACGAGAGGAGAAGGCATGCGTTCCTATAGTCAGTTTGGGTCCAAATCTGATTTAACTTGCACACCGTGTGAATCAGTGAGGCTCTGTGAAGTATAAAGCAGGACAGCCTTTGACACGCTGTTTTGTTTGTTTGTTTGTTTTTAATAAATACTATGAATGTGCCGCAGCAGGCTGTGATATTTTTTAATTCCTTTTCTTGCCCTTTTGAGTCTTCAGAAGCCCTGGAGGGGATGCCTCTGGGAATCACTTATTTACAGACAAGGGAAGAGAGGTTTATTGAGTAGTGAAAATATCATCTTGTTTTGTTGCTGTATTTTCCACTTTTATTCTGAGAGATTAACCTGTACAAGAAAAGCACTTTAATGGAATATAACTGCTCTATGAAGAGGGCCTGAAGAGATATCTACGCAGTATTTATATGCTGTCTCAATTACCACCGCAAAATAGTTTGATGATTCAGCAAGGGGCCCTAGCAGTATCTTCAATAATTCTTTCCCATTTAGGTCTCTGAAGAAGAACCAAATCTATACTATTGCTTGGTCTTTTATTCCCTCTAGGTCACACATTTCAGTACAGACAGCACACATGTAATCTTCCATGAGCTGGCAATGCAGATGAACCAGGCAGCAAGACTGAGCTGAACAGAAAGCCAAGAGTTTGTAACAATGCAAGCTGCTCTCCGCAAGATACTTTGAGGTAGATATGCCTGGTTTCCAGTTACGTTAAAAAAAAAGTGTTGGGGATATACCCCTTTCAAGGGCACACGCAGAACTCTCAACAAAAACGCTCTGCAGCAAAGGCAATGTTTTACTTCAAATTGTTTGTGTAGTTAGAGTGCAAAGCAAATACATAAATTTTCATCGCCTCCAAAGGCAAAAGTCCAGGAGTTAAGACAACTGAAGAAACTGAGCGCAGAATTTGGAAAGAACTGGTGCACAGCACTGTGTGGGAGATGCTGTAAAGAGGAATATTTTTTAACAGTGTCAGAAAGCACATCAGGGGGTTGGTAGCAAGCGTCAGTCGCTCAGGAATACGCCACGAGCTGTTGTTGTGACAAGTTATATGGAGCACCAAGGGATACTCCAGACTTTATCAAGAGTGGGGCAATCATTCCCACTGCCATAAAAGTATCTTGGCAGGCAAAGACTATAAATGTAATAAAAGAGGGGGGTGGGGGGAGATGTTCTGTGCCCATAAATGAGGACAGTGATTGTGTAGTTATAGTGCTTCATAAAATCCTTCAAGTTAGCAGGAAGGGAAGAAATTGGGTGAAAAGACGAGTACAAAGCAACCCATTACATTTTTGCTGGAAGCTGGTAGGGTGAGTGAGGGAAAATACCATTGGATCCTTAATCTGAATTTATACCTTTCTATAAACAGCAGCTACAGGCCACTGCCAGAGACAGGACTCAGAAGATGGACCTTTTCTCTAATTCAGCATGGATGTGTTTTGCATTTCTAGCTAAAATAAAGGATAGTAGTAAGACGGAGAGAAGCAAAATTATTTCATTAATTAAGTACATGTGATGTTTTTACACAGTCTTAGCCAAAGAGCCATGCACAGGGCAGGGTAGAAGCTGTGAATTAGGTGACAACTCATTTCTGGATTTTTTTTTCACTTCCTTCTGGAAAGCTGTGGCGAAAAAGAACAAGCAAGGCAGCTGCTTTTCTTGATAGCATTCAATAATTAACCAGATTGGTTTTGCATAAAAACCTTCTTATTACAGGTTGCTTTTCTGACCTAAATGGTCACATTCATAGCTAGCAAATGAATGACATCAATTAGATCAACAACAATTGTTGAAAAAAAACCCGTTTTGCCAGTTCACAAGAAATATTTTGTGACAGTCTTTTACTTTCTCCTCATTTTCTTGAAAGAGTCTTTGAGACTGAAATATTAAGTTCACTATATCTTCTGTACATCCTAAACACTAACAGAGGCAGAGCTGAAAGATTTGTGGTTTACCTTAAGTTATTCAGGCTTTATTCTGCTTCTGTAAGACAGGACATGGTAACGGGTAAAGATTCAGACTTGAAAATACATGCCTTTGGAACAGGAGATTTCAGTTGTTTAGATATAGCAGTTAATGAGAGCTGCGATAGCTCTCTGGAGATACATAAAAGACTACTAATGACTGGTTCATTTATAAGTGATGAAGATCTCTCAAGATCAAAATCCTTCAAAAAATACAATAAATAGGGAGCTGTGAACTTGTGGAGATCTTCACAGTGGTACACTGTCATTGTCACCCCACTGGTGAGATTTCTTTAATGCTCAACTTTTAATGGAATTATTTTTCATTTGCAACATCTTGCAAGACATTTCATTTACCTTTCTTCTGCTTCCCATCTTCGTTTTGCAGAGCACAGTGGTTTATGGCTACCATATGTCAACATTTTCCCAGTCTCATCTTTTTTATGCCTGAAAGTTTAGTTTGAGTGGAGTTAGAAGATTTTGTGCAATTCTGTGCAACTGCAATGTGTTCAGTCTCCCTTCAGACACAGGAGGACTCACAGCCTCTACTCCTTGGATGATCAGCCCATTCGAGAGATTTCAGAATTATTGTGCAAACATAGACCAGCTGGACAACACCTGTACAGCAGGTCTTACCCTTGCTGAACATCAGTGCAACTCTGCATTTCTACATGGAAAATACTTATCAGAATACTGTAGACCTCGGAGATGAAAATTTGAAATGCACGTGACCCTCTTCAAAAACACCATCTAATCTCTAGGTGCAGAAATACATGGCCATATGTCAACATACAAATAATGCTTTTATTTATTTATTTATTTTCAGATTTTAATCTTATTTGTATGCCAATATTTGTTGAAATTTCATCATTTAAATATGAAACACCCAAGCATGATGTTTATATGGCTAGTTTTACTGGATAAATTAACTGAATAATTATTCCCATAAGTGTTTTCTTCAGTTTGTTGATAAGCAAATACTTTGTTGATTACCTGGAGCCTTGAAGTTGGAGCAAAGGGTAACCAAATCTTACCACAAGAGTTTATCATCTCAATTGCTGGGACAGTTGGACATGAAGTGTGTGCTATGCTATTTGTAGAGTACTTTTATGACTTGTGTATAAAATCTGTTCTATAAATACAGTTTTACTATTAGTTCCCTCACAGAATACACAAATGCAATCATGAGAAATAAATCTCTATTATTCTTTGCATGTAGCTTTCTCTTGCCCATGTGGAATGAATGGCAAGACTGCCATTAACTCCAGCTACTGACAATCAAATCCATGATTTGAAAGTGAACTCAAATTACAGTGGACGGCATCAGCATTTCAGTAGCTAGAGAAGCAGATGTTGGTTCCTGACCTGAAAAGTATCAAGCACCTGTAACTTTCACTGAAGTCAAATTGTAAATGCGGCAGTTTAGTGGGACTATTTCTCCAGGGTTAAGTAATCAGAGAATTCATCAGCAGGTGAACTGTGCTAAGATGGATGGAGCAGATCTCTTTCTACCAATACTAAAATTTTAATAAGCCACACATGCATGAAAAGGATTTTGACCACTATAAAAATTAATATAGCTGTGAATAATAATGGTAATCTTTTTCAATAACATGGATATTTACATAATATTGCCATCTGATAATAAATAGTTTGGTGAGAAGTTACAATCACCACTATTGATTAACTAAAAATAATGCACATTGGTGACTAATACCAAAATAATATGTTGTTTTCAGAATCCTCTCTTCCACTTTTACTTACTNTTAAAAAACATGTGGATGTGGCACTCCGGGACATGGTTTAGTAGGTATGGTGTTGCTGGGTTGACAGTTGGACTAGATGATCTCAGAGGTCTTTTCCAACCATAACAATTCTATGAATCTCTATGTCATGTAGCTCTGTAATATTTTCCATTAGTTGGTGTACTTGTGAGGGCACAGGCACTCACCTCTTATGGCCTGTCCATTAGGAATTACCTTCATGAGAGCGCTGACATACCATATATGTATATATAGATATATAAAAATGGAATTCTAATCTGACTTAATCCTAATGACACAAAAGTAAATAAGGTCCTGGATTAATAATTATGCAAACATTATTAATAACAAGAATAAAAACTGTAAATATCCGAGCTTCTAAAGTATTAAATTATCCATTGTAATATCTGTTTTCATGAGGTCTGGCACAGATTTGCTTATTGCAGATTTACACAAGGGCCTATTTTTAAAATGGTGGTGGGAATAGTTTTCACTTATACAGCAAAATATCCATTTCTTGTGAGATTCCCAAAGTGTTTTGCACATGCCAAGATATATCACTTTCTCCATACTGCTGACCATCTTTGAGCAATGAAGAAGGAGAAAATTTAACTCAGCCAGAGGGTGCAACAGAGCTCAGGTCTGTTGACTGTGGTTTGACCTGTGGTTACTGAGCCTTGAGATTTTTTGAACAGTAGCTTATTGATTCTTGTTGAATTAATTCAATATAAGACTTAAATACCTGCAGATGGAGCTCTCTGATGCCTAGGGCTGCATCCAGATCTCAGAGGTTTGGCTTTCTGTCTGGTGTACAGGAAGATTTAGGCAGAGAAAGGAAGAATCTGCAGTCTGAGGGTGAGGTTTCATGAAAAAGGCTAAACTGAGCCAGAGGCATAGTTTTGTTTCCCTCTCTTCTTCCTTTGTTCCCTCCCTTATGCTGGAAAGAAAATCACCCTAGGGAGAAAGAGGGAACAGTTTTCACCTGGATTAGTGAAGCGCAAGGTCTATCATCAATACAAAATGCAATGGGAGCATATAACCATAAGTAGACCACCCATCTGATTATCGTAAGCTATTAGATCAATTCAGCCGTTTTGGAGCTCAGGCTGACCTCTCTCCATGTGGTCTATTGGATTTGCTAAGCACGTGGATGCATTTTCAACCCTGACTGTCTTCCAAAAAAGAGAATGTTCAACAAAGGTCTTCCAAACAGATTTACCTAGCTATTCGGAAGCTAGAGCCCAAAGTCCTCCCTTTAGGATAAGCCTCTACAATTGTTCTCTCAAAGAGCTCAGGTGATGATGATTTACTCTTGCCTTTTTAAAGAGGAAGGAGAAGCAGTGGTAGTGTCATTCCTTTACCGTCAAGACAAGTGGTTAGAAACTCTTACCCACAAAATGAGACCCTGGTCCAAGGCCTTTCTTGGCCACAATGGTTTCAAAGAGGCTACACCTATCTGTTCAGACATCATCCTAGCCACCAAAAGGGACAGGAATCCTCTTCCCCAGCTAGCATAGTCTGCTGCCTGCTGCCTGCATAATCTGCAGTTTCCAGACAGCTGTTGGTATGCTGATTATCAGGGCCCAGGTAGAAAGCAAGAGGTAGGGACCTGTCTGATTAACCAGGGCAATTCTGGGCATGCATGGTGAGTTCAAGGCCAGAAGGAGAAACCTGCTCTGTATGAGGTGTTTCAGTGGTAGGTGTCAGCTGAGCACCACATTGGATATACTCCTGTTTCACTTGGAAACACCCTTCCCCCACCCCGCTCCACCCTGATCTGGCTCTAATTCCTCTTACAACAATCATTTAATGGGCAGTGACATCTGTGAAGCCATGGCCCATTTTGAGTGGTAAGAACTGTTGTTCTCCCTAGTACCATCAATTGCTCCAGTGTCCAAGGGCACTTTTAAAAACAGTCCATGAATATAAATTTCTTAAAAGTGATGAAATATATATTTTACTAATAAGATCAAAATCTTTCTACCTAATTATCAAGAAATGTTTGATTAATCTAATCCAGAACATAAGTTATTTAGAGAGAATAACACGTGGTGCAGTTGATATGAGAAGAAGGTGGTATAGACATGCCTTTCAAACTCTCAACCCTCCGAGAAGTGAGAGGTAAGGGGGCAATAACCCTCTTTAAGCTGTGAAATATTAAAGAGACATCTGAAATGCTCCCCTTGCAGATTTTACCTAAAAGTTGATTTATTGGTGCTTTAACACTCAAACATATTCAGTAAATAGGACCACAGCTGTTGCCATATTTCTGACTTGATAAGCCTGATGAATTATGGGGTATGGGACCTTTTATCCTGCAGCCTGTGGTCAAAAGTGAGTGCAGTGATCTCAGCCCTGTTTCTAGTGGTCAGATGTCCACTTAGTGACCCTAACTGGTGGCCTTTGCAGTTGTTTCAGACGACAGGATGACAGCTTACTTGTTCCAGAGTCACGTATGCAGAATAAATAGCCTTAATAACATGCTTTTCAATCAATGACAAAGAAGTTTTCTTTTTATTCCCTGTGCTTTTCCTATTCTGTGCAGAAGCTGGACAATTTATGACCTTTTGTGAGAAATACATTCTGCCTTTAAAGGAAAAATTTGCATTCCAGCTTCAGTAAGTTGGGTTTGACGTTTTATCACTACAAGGTGGCAAAGATATTTTTTCTTCTTTGTTCGACTCTCTCAGGGTACCTGTTCGCCAGTCTTTTTCCCACTTTCCTGCATACTACAGTATAGCAGCATATCCAGGAGCAGAGTATTTTCATGGGTCAAGCTCTCTGCTGCCTAAGCCTTATGCAGCCACACTAAGACAACCAATTCTGTTACAAAATAGTCCAGAAGCAGTGTCATTTCCCTTCGTCTTCTTTGTGGCCTTTGACGGAATTAAAACAGAATAATTTAAAATTCTTTGTCTTCATGGGAATCACAGAATTACAGAATGGTTGAAGTTGGAAGGGACCTCTGGAGGTCAAGCAGGGCAACTTGGAGCCAGTTGCCCAGAACCATGTCCAGACAGCTTTTGAATATCTCCAGGGACAAAGACTCCACAACCTCTCTGAGCAACCTGTTTCAGTGCTCGGTCTGTGTACCCTCAGTGTACATTGTACGTACCTTCAGTGTACCTTCACAGTACATTGTACCTGTTGGATCCATCTTGTCTGGAATTGTCTTCATCTCCTATATCCACTGTTTTCATAAACTACCTTAATAACATGCACTGCTGGCTACTACAATGGTAATGTGATTTTTATGATCTATGATGGTTATTAATTTCACCCTTTTGTAAGCATCTCTTTCTTGGCATGTACATTTTCATACAACAAAATCATAGACTACTCTTACTCTATCAAGTCAAAAGTAACCAAGGCTGCCATCTGCCCCTGAAGCTAATGGCTTGTGTCCACAATACTGAAGCTTTCTAGCTTCTAAAACAGAGCGACTACATCCAGATGTCCTCCTAGGAGTGATCACTGGCCTGTGCTAACTCCCAAACAGTGCTTGGACATTGTCTGGGGGAGTGCTGGTTGGCATGGGCCAAAACAGCACCAGGGACCATCTGAATGATTTAACATTGCAGATAGAGACCTGAATACCCATGTCCGGGAATGTTCCCTGGCACTGTTTAAGATACTGTGTAGACATAGCCATAAATTCTATGTGAAAGCTACATTAGTGTGGCTATTAGGTGAATAGGAAGAAACCTTTGGCCTTAGAAAACACTTTCTGTGCTACTCTGTCATTGAAAGTGTGGATCTTTCATGTACTTGTGAGAAATCAGTACTTGAGTAGACAACCTGCTGCGATGTTTGCTATGAGTATTACTGGGGGATTATAGGGAAGGAGCAGAAATGCCAATGCAAACCTCCTACCTAAATTTAACCTCACAGCTGAGTTAACTCGGTTCATATTGAAGTAAGGCAGAATTTCAGACAAATTAAGCGGAGAATCACAGAGCAGAGGAATACTTCCCCTATTTCACACCGTCTTGTTATTTCCCTTACAGGGTTTCAGAAGGGAAATAAGCCATTCCTGCACACTGGGCTTTGAAGGTGAGCTGCTTTGTGAAAACTCCCTGCAGTGTTGTGTTGCAGAAACCAACAGTTCGAAAATGTAAGTTATACTTTGTTGTAGCCTGTCTTTTAAGTGGCTGTAGAGGCTAAACACAAATGAAGCAGTTTCTTGAGCTATATCTGAAAATAAAAAAAACAGAACAAAAAAACCCCAACAATCTGAGTTGTGTTTCCCAGCTCCTGTATTCACTTTCAGGCCCTCCTTACGTTTCACTTCATGTCCTGCTGAGACACAGGTGCCCTCTCTTTCTCCCCTTCATCCATGAACTGGGAATGCAAACAAGCTCCCACCAGGGCCCAGTAAGGTTCCCAGCCTGGAACGTCAGGGGCTAGGAGAAACTGGATGAGGCCTTGGAGGTTGGACAATGATGCCTGCTAGGAACATAACAGGCCTGCTAGGAATAGATAAAGAGAACTCTGTCATTCATTGCTTGTACTGCTTGGCCATGTTTCAGTCCTTCAGTCCAAGGATGGCATCAGATAATGTTTAATGCTTACAAAAAAAAATATGAATAGATGCTTTGTTGCAGGAGCTGATGGTTTTGCAGGTTTTACTCATCTGGTGTACCAGATGAGATGTATATTCACTAAGGGCAAATCATGCCTGACAAATCTGGTGTTTTACAGTGGAGTTACAGTGTTGGTGGATAAAGGAACAGCAACTGACGTCATCTACCTAGACTTGTGCAAAGCATTTGACACTGTCCCGCACGACATCCTTGTCTCTAAATTGGAGAGACAAGGATGTGACAGATGGACCACTTGGTGGATAAGGAATTGGCTGGATGGTTGCAAGAATTGTGATCAATGACTCAATATCCAAGTGGAGACCAGTAACAAGTGGCGTCCCTCAGGGGCCAGTATCGGGACCGGTGCTGTTTAACACCTTTGTCGGCGACATGGACAGTGGGATTGAGTGCACCCTCAGCAAGTTTGCCGATGACACCAAGCTGTGTGGTGCAGTCTGGATGCCATCCAGAGGGAACTTGACAGGCTTGAGAGGTGGGCCTGTGCGAACCTCATGAGGTTCAACAAGGCCAAGTGCAAGGTCCTGTACCTGGGTCAGAGCAATCCCAAGCACAGATACAGGCTGGGCGGAGAATGCACTGAGAGCAGCCCTGAGGAAAAGGACTTGGGGGTGTTGGTTGATGAGAAGCTCAACATGACCCAGCAATGTGTGCTTGCAGCCCAGAAAGCTGACCGTATTTGGGCTGCATCAAAAGACGTATGACCAGCAGGTCGAGGGAGG
>VZTL01073407.1:6587-27120 GCA_013400535.1 Scopus umbretta | reverse complement strand
ACACAGCGATTTTGTCTTTTCTCTGTTTCATAACGGTACTGCAAACTCCAACTTCAAGATTGTCACAGGACATAAATTACTCGTGAGAAACAGACTGTAGCATTAAAGCTCTTATGTACTTTGGAAAGGAGTTCTTCCATCATAGGCTTACTGAACTGTTTCTTTGACAGTGTGGCTGTTAGCAGCTGGAGAACAGAAAGTGTGGATTACTTCTGGCAAGCCCACAATCAGGTATGCCTGACTGTGGTACCGATACATGACAGAAGAGAAATGGCTGTAGACACAGCTACAGATTAGCAGAGACTAGCGATGGTGCATCAAGAGGAAGGCAGGAGGTGGGAAAACTCTGGAGCTGCCAAGAGTGATTCACTCATGGAGCCTGAAGTACTGTGAATCAGACTTCAGCTTTGCTCCTGCCATGTGAGCAAGCCAAATGCCCCATCAGGAGACCAGCAGCATCCAGGTCTTTTTTTTTGGAAACCTGTAACTGGAAGCACCAGTCTAATATTGTTTTTGTGGGCCTTTTGAAGCTATTGTTTTAGCAGGTCTGTTATTCCAATGAAGGAGTCTATTGAGGGCTCAATTATTTTGATTTTATTGACTCATCCAGTACTTTTATAGATTTTTTTTTTCCAATCATCTATTCTGAATTGACTGTGTAATAGGATTTAGTTTAGGAAATCATTCAACTATTACAAATTGTTTGCTTTTGCTCACTTACAAGTGCTATTGTGCCATTTTCACAGAAGGCCAGTTATATATTGAAGGCATCAAAAGGTCTGGCATGGCACATCATGGTTGTGCAAGCAAAATGGATTATTCTGTCAGTTCACTCAGAGGCTGAGTTAGGTCTCCTACACCAAGGCTCAGATTTGAATCTGATTTGGCTGACTATCTCTAACCCTATTTTTTTTACAAAGCCTTGAACTTGGGCTGTATAAAAAGTTGTCTAATCCACTGGTTTTAATAAAAAATACTTCATTGTTACTTGATATCATCTGTCCTAAATAAAGATGAGAATTATGAATTTTATTGAATTGCTAGGTTACTGAGACTCTCAAAGACAATGAAGCTTTGCATTTCAATCAGGTTTTTATTTTGTTTAACTCATATCCCTACATCTCTGACTGACATGGATTTATACAAATCAAGGGCATGCCCTTAACATTGCAGCTAATGTTGTTATTTCTATAAAGAATTACAGCTGTACTTCATAAAAATGTCCTTCATCTAAGATCATCAAATCTTCTCAATTATAAATCCCAGTTATCTGAAATATTAAAGAGAGATAATTTGTCCAGTTTCAATCTCCACTTTTTCTTTGTATAAAACCCAATTTGTTTTCTAATTCACAACAGTTAGTTAAAGTCACACCCTCCTTATTCAGTTAAAACTTACAGCAACATGAAGAATTTAGCAACCAATTTAGAACACATTAAAAATAATACGGTGGAACTCAATTTGATGAGTAACCACTGCAATATCTAATGAACCAGGATGTCAACTCAGACTGGAGATTTGAAGAGTCATTTCTCACTTACCTTTAACAAAAAACAAAAAACAAACAAACAAACAAAAAACCTAAACATTTTTCTCTGCATTGCAGATTGCATAATTTGCCTGCACAGTTCTCCTGCACAGGCAGTCATTGAGATCAAGAGGTTAATACCGCTCAAAACAAGTTTGACAGCTTTACTGAGTCCCAAGAACATCTAAATAAGATAAAAAATATATAGGACATTCTTTCTTCTGATTAAGAGCATATCTCTTATGTCTTCCTAAGTACTGGAAATAAAATAAAAAGGGCTTTTTACTGTTGCAAATTGTCTTTCAAATGCGTATTTGGTAGTTTCTTATAGTAGTAGTCTTCCCCTGGGGCCTATAGCAAAAGCCACTGGAAAAGATCAGGTAATATACCAAAATGAATCACTGGTCCAGCACCTTGAATAAACTTCTGTTTTCCAAACAACCGCTAAAGTTACAGATTGAATCTCCAGATAATACCAAATGATGAAAAATCTTAAAGACTATTTAGAGATTACTGGCTTCCATAATTTTAATTTATGGCATTTCTAAAATAAATATTCTTTGGGTAGTGTCACTGAGAACTCAGTGTAAGGTAAGAGTAACAATGGAACTGGCTATATTAAAATGGATAGGCAGTGGGAAAAAACCTTTCAATTTAAGAACAAAATATTAATACAACCATTTTATTGTGAATTACTTTGATGTTTTGAAATGCCTTGACTCTGTAATACACTGAAACAGTGCTTCTCTAGTTTATGGAGAAATTTGCCCTTCTTTCTTCCTTTTTGTTTGTATTTCTTTGCATCTTTCACATATAGCATAAACAGAATATAATCAACTTCTTAAAATGTAATTCTACCATACTTCAGCTTCCCTTAACTACAAATCCCACAGGTTCAGCACAAGTGCTGACAGAACATCTACAGTTTTTCTACCACATGGATGTCACCAGTACAGGAGAATCTGAGAGTTACATCTGGATCCATCTTGCTGGTAATGGATTTTTTCCTTGAGGAATAATCTGAGCATGATAGAAGTGCAAAGGTTTGCTCTATCCTGCAGAATGTCTATTATCAGGAAAGTAGCATTAAAGAAGAAAAGTAATTGGCAAACTAAGCATATTCAATAGGGGATTCATTCAGAATATGGATCTCACCTGCTATTTCACTGTCTCTAGGGTAAATAGCATAGCATTTGTGAATGCAGAATCTTCTTACATTTGATGCATGGTATAAATCAAGATACTGGTAATACCCCATTCTTTTTTGTTGAGTCTACTATATTAAACAATGTTTCCTGAAAGCTTTGAGACTACAGTTCTCCCAACATGTCTGTCGCTGAGGCATATAAGCAACATACCTGCCCTTACACATTATGCAAATCTTAGTAGAGAATTTGCTTATGTTTTTGATAGGCAAAATCTAGGAAAATGTAAATAACAAAACCAAACATATCCTTTCTCTTAACTGTTTTAGAAATGGGTTATACTTTAAATGTAGGTTATTCCATAATGTAAGTGGGGCGCCCTGTAGGTCTTTCATTTACCCTTGTGTCCAAGTGTATCCTTCTCACTCCCCAAAAAGCACCTGCTGGAGATGGTAAATTGTTCTCCTCCCCTGTAGCTGAGCAAGTCTCAATCTGCGGTGATTTTAAATTAGAAGGGTAACCTTGGAAAGGTTATTTAAGCTTGTATATTGCTAGAAGCTCTTGGTCATCGAATCTTCTCCTGGACATAGGTTTCTGTGTTTGTCTCAGAGGAGGACTGACAGGCATTAGAGGTTGATTGACATGTTTATATGATCACTTACAGACTCTTATGAGTCTACATGTGAGTGACAGCAAAGTGGGGCCTCTCTTGAAATGTAATGTATGCAGTGTTTTAGAGTTTGATATTGTTGGGTTTGTTAATCACCCATTTGTCTTTGATTTATTTATCTGTTCCTTCTTTCCCACTTTTATAGCTGTGTTATGTTTTGCAGGAGTAAGGAAGCATTCATAATTACTGTTCTTGATTTTCCTCTTGGTAAATATAGAGACCACAAACCAGATTACTAGTGTATGCATCCCATCCCTTAGCAGAGGCATTGCGCCTAAGCACCATTGGTGTTAAGGAGAATCATTTGGCTCCTCACAAAAAAATAATAGAGGTCTGAGCATTTCTATATTCAAGAAGTAGTGCATGGCAAAGAGTAGCCAAGCTTTTAATTTAGAAGGATTTCCTCCTTGGTTGCTTTGTTTCATATTGGTGATTCCAATGACCAATTAGTATCCCAATTCTAAAAACTGTATGAATACAAGTGAAAATTTCCATAATACTTTGGCTGAACATGTAGCTATTTAATACAAAAGTTTCTAAGTCATATTATTTTTGGAGAACAGAAAAACCTTTCTTTCCATATTCTATTCATTTCTTGAAGAATTGGATGGATAATGTGATCAAATACTAACTCTCTCCAAAAATCAAAAACCAAACAAAAAGTCTTACTGTTTTATTCCACAACATCATTAATAAAATTCATCTCTCCAAAGCATGTGGTAAATATAATTTTGTGTATTCAGTATACTGTTTGTAGAAGGATTCCAAAGAAACGTGAGGCTGTAAAAGGCTCTCTGGTTTCAAATCAAGCTACTGGAAACAATTATCCATCCATTACAAGTAACAGGCAGTAAAAAACCACAGACAATGGACTCTTTAAATTTAAAATAACACATTATTTTAACAAAGAATTTTATTATTCAGGCTGTAAAAAGAAAACTCTTTAATGTCCTTGTCAAACTCTGAGGAGATAAAAATGGCTTATATAAATAAAATAACAATAATCAAGTGATTAAAAAAGCAAAGACACCACAAAGATAGAAATTACATTTTTTAGTTCTACAGCTAACTTATGGGCCTTCATGAGAGCCAATCCGACACTCCTACAATGAAAAACAGAAACACAGGGGCAATGTATTTCCAAATAACACCGTAAATATGTTTGTAAATAGTCTGGTGTCACTAAGTGGGATAGGTTCTTCTGGTTTGGTATAGATTTTCTTCAATAATTTCTAAGCCTCCATTACTCCGCATTTTGTTACTGGCAATGTAGAAAAGTTAAAGAGAATTAAGATCCTCTCTTTCTCAACCTTTATCATGTTTTAGGTGATATTTTACACATAAGAAGAAACTTTAATGCAATAAATATCTGTACTTACTTCCTAGAGGATTATAAAAAGTTTCATGCTCAAAATTTAACACCAGTAAATATGTTTTATAATCTCTGAAACACATCTGAGAAATAATGTTTTAATTAAAATTGCTATTTACTGGCCTTTTGACAGATAAAACTATCACTCTAAAAAGAGATTAACAACAGGAATTATGGGGGTTTGCAGAGCTCTCAGTAATTTTGTTATCTTGGCTCAATCTTCACTGAATTAATTCGTAAAGATGAACTTTCAATATATTTATTTAAGGAGCATGATTCTGCGCAGCTCTGCCCATCCTAACCATGAATTGTGTGCTATACCTGTTACAATTATATGTTGCGACCACCACAGCTCAGAAATAGGAAATGCAACCCTTTGTGCTTGCTATCACAAACTGAATATAACTGTTCAACATAAAGTAAAACTCACAAGGTACAAAGGAAGTCTGTGCTTTATGCATGAAACCTATCTGTCATAGATCTATTACATTATGTGTACACAGATTCTACTTTTCTCCTCAAAGATAAATCACCAAGGAGGAATAATCATCTAAGAAATGAAAACTTCAGCCAAATCTGAATGTTTTTTAAAAATCCTTTTTTTCATGGAGTTATTTCACTGTGTGATAAGAAAGAATATTACACATTCAGTTAAAAAAACAAAACAAAACAAAAGCCCTCTGCCCCAATACACAAGAACAATAGTGTTTTCCAAATAATTCTAAAGGAATACATTGCTAACTCTTACTGGTTTGAAATAATATGACCAAAAAGTTCAAACTTTTGCTTTAATCTAACAATAAAAGGAAAAGTCATACATTTATGATTTTGTAATGCATGGTGTGCTCCCATGTTGCTTTTATATTTTATGCATATACTCTGTTAATCCATCTGTCCCTCCATAGTTGTAGTCTGGCACCAGCAGAATTATCTCTGAAAAGAATGTAAATTCCATAACGCAGCTGCAAGCACAAAGGCACATGACTACTGTCAGACAAAATGACAAATGTTCACATTTTACGGCTCTAATTTCTGTGTAAGTAGTTCTTACCTTTCATTTTTGTAGCCTGAAGAATGGGAGGGATTGTCTATCACTGCAAACCTGCATGATTTGGGTATCTGAGGGGGAAGGAAATATTGAAGTTACATGCCCTTCTTTTAAATGCAGGCGCAGCCACTGATGTAGACTACATTATTTTCTTTCTAACAGAGATTGACTGTGTTAATTTGGCTGTGTGAAACTTTCCTTTCCATGAAGAGGGCTGACATCAGCATCATTAAAACAACTGTAAATATTAATCTTTTTTTTTTTAATGTAATATAGGGTGAAAACAAAGTTTCAAAATATTTACTGCTCATCCACAGACAAATCAAATTCTCATTAATTAGAGTTTCTGGAGGGTGAGAGGAGGTATAGGCAATTGTTTCTGAGTAAAAACTTAGTCGTTCCATACGCTGATGGAAAAATTTTCAGACACTCCTATGAATTTTTTTAGTCTTATGTATGCATCTTTAACCTGACTACAGCCGACTCTGTTGCCTATTTGTTAGGAAACTCTTTCAGAAGAAAGTGAACTTCAGGTCCCTGTCCATATTCTAAATCAGCCACAGGAAGATGCTGAACTTTAGCCTCCAGCACTTAGGTAGGTATCTTTATAACTAAGGTCTGAGATACAGCATGCCTAACACATACAGTTGTGTCCATAACTGTGTCTCCCACACCTGCAAAACAAGAAAAGAAGGACAATCAAGCCCCTGAAAGTAAATGTATAAGGACTTGATTCAGTTGCCTAAAGACAGATATCTATTGGCATTTGAAATGCCATGTGGTATCTGAAACACCCAGGTTGGGGCAGGCTAATATGATGAACAACATATGGGAGGTCTGTGCCATAATTAACAGGCATTTGGAGAACAGAAAGGATATCCTAGAGCAAATTAATTGACATTAGACGCTCCTCCCTAGGCAACTGAATCACACCAGGCCAACAGCCTGAATCCCTTCTGAGAAAATGTAAGCCACCTATCCCAGTTCTTCACAAGTGATTAAGACATTACATTAGCTAGAATTTTAGTTAGACAAGGAATACTTGTTTGAAGAAAATCTTTCAGTCATCCCCATTTGCTGTGCACTGGTTGCATGGCAGAGCATGCTTTGTGAGGGCTACCTGGATTCCATGTGGAGGAAACTAAGACAAATGGCACACTCCTGCAGTGAACATAATGCAACCCAACTGCTAATGGACATCCAGTCTGTGGAGCCAGAGTAAAGCTAAGCCTAAGTAATGAATCCTGAAAGGCATAGGAATGGATGTTTGGACCTCAGCATCAACTTTTTCATTCTACAGATACAATTGCTTTGAGTTGTACTATTTGCTAAAGTAGATCTAGCCTACCTATAGCCTGTTCCCAGTGACTTTATATAGGGGTAATATACATTCTGCATACTAGTCTAACCAATCTAACTCTTTCTATGAAAGAGATGCAAGGGTTTCCACAAGAGGAGAGCTTCTCCATCCCCACTACTGAATCTGGCCTCCTTGCGGCCAGTACTGAAGAGCTCTGAGTGGGACAGGCTCTTATCTACAAAGTGCCAAAGATGAGGATCCAGATGCTACCACAGCTCATATACTGGACTGTATAAGTATTCATCCGTGAAACACTCCTAGGGAGCATCTATTTCCTCTGCCCAAGGTCTCCAAGGTCTACAAATTACCCAGGCTTCTGAGGATGAGTAATCTGACTGCAGTCTGGCCATGGTTTCTCCTTTCCAGTTCTCCAGCTGGTCCCATAACCTGTTAGTAGAAACAGTAGTCTTTAAATGGCTTTAACAAAAACATTAAGAAAGCTTCAAAGCGAACGAAAAATCTTTTGACCTGGAATATACCACAGGCATAAAGAAACTGTGAAGACTCTATAATCTAGTTCTCTTCCATATTCAGCATGTGCCTTAATTAAGTACATTCTAGAAACAGTGGGCAGCAGGCACATAATACATTTTTTTCAAGGTAATTAAGCAGACCTCAGACAGTGTTATACTTCAAACTGTAGGATGAAGGGGAAGGTCCACCCAGGGGGCTGCCTAGGGTGAGTCGCTCAGCCCCACGCACTGCAACTGCCTCTGATAATGAGGAAGGATATGAAACGGTTCATCTTGGGTACGCTCAGTGACCACATCCATAACAACCAGGGGATCAGGCCCAGTCAGCATGGGTTCACAAAAGGCAGATCCTGTTTGACCAACCTGATCTCCTTCTATGACAAGGTGACCCGCCTAGCGGACAAGGGAAAGGCTGTGGATGTGATCTACCTCAACTTTAGTAAGGCCTTTGACACTGTCTCCCACAGCATTCTCCTGGAGAAGCTGGCGGCTCATGGTGTGGATGGGTGCACCCTTCGCTGGGTTAGGATGGCCGTGCCCAGAGAGTGGTGGTGGAGTTCAATCCAGTTGGCAGCCAATCACAAGCGGTGTTCCCCAGGGGTCAGTATTTGGGCCAGCCTTGTTTAATGTCTTTATCAATGATCTGGATGAGGGGATTGAGTACACCCTCAGGAAGTTTGCGGATGACACCAAGCTGGGCTGGAGTGTCGATCTGCTGGAAGGCAGGAAGGCTCTTCAGAGGGATCTGGACAGCCTGGATTGATGGACTGAGGCCAACTGTATGAGGTTCAACAAGGCCAAGTACTGGGTCCTGCACTTTGGTCACAACAACCCCATGTGACGCTACAGGCTTGGGGAAGAGTGGCTGGAAAGCTGCCCAGCAGAAAAGGACCTGGGGNGGGTTGATGGTTGCACTAGATGATCTCAGAGGTCTTTTCCAACCTTAACAATTCTATGATTCTATGACTTCAAAGGTATATGGGAGATAGGAAGCCATCTTCCTGCAACAGAGTGCTTCTGAGCATCTAAATTTAAGCATTTAGGAAAACTGTTGGAAAATCTTTAGGCAAACCTGAGATCAAGTCACTCTATACTGTTGTCTGATACTTCCTGGATTATGAGGTTTTGTGGGATTTAGGAGGAGCAGATCTGGCCTAGGAGATGACTGTCATGAGGTTCTCTGCCTAGACCTTGCTAATGTTTGGTAGAAATGTCTACTGTGAAGAAACTTCCACATTTGATAGAATTTTGTGTAATTTTTATCAGTTTTGCTAAAAAGCCACAAACAGCAATGCATATAACACACACACAACAACAAACAGACTTCAAGAGCTAAGGAAACAGGTGTAGTTCATGGGCTTGCTGAGAAATGCTTCCAGTACATCTTAGTCTTGAACCATATCAGGGTCCATGAGAGCCTGCCAGTGCCTTTATGCAGGGCACTAGATTCAACCTCAACCTGTTTTAAGCAGATGTGTACACTATTGCATATAGGACAATATGATAATTATACATAGAATCAGCAGAAGTTCAGAAGAATGAGGTGATTTTGTCTGTAACCTTTGAACCCAAGTATCCAAAGCACAAATGATAATTTCATTGACACGCGTAATTGCTCTCTATGTCTATCCTAATGTCTTTTTTATCTCAGACTCCAGTGCCAGGCTGTTCTTTTGCTTCTCTGCTGTGGGAGAGGCTCAAATGGCAGGCTGTGACTCATGGTCCATTAAGCTCTGAATGGAGCCACAGCTACTTGGAAAGGTTTACAGCTGCTGTTTGATCCAGCCCCAAAACTTGCATTTGTGTTACACTGCATTTGCTCATCAAATTAAATGCTCTTACAAAAAAAATTGTTATTGTATTATGAATGGCATATGTTTCCAATTATTTTAAAACACAGATTTTACTGTTCTAAATGTATGTATAAGTCTTAATGATATATTAAAGTCATGAGAAATTGCATATAACTCAGAAACTTTTTTTTTTGTCATCCAACAGTTCATTAGAACATTTTTCAAGGGTCAGGACACAAGATTTTCTAAAAAGTTTTATGAATGTATTGCAATATTGATATGAAGTCTAATGTTTGGACACTCTCTTGTTTTATGCTCCACAGATCTTGCTTTCCCAATGTATACTATTCATTAATTTTGAATAAACTATTTTATATTTTGACCCTTATAAGCTAAAGGAATTAGATTTCCCAGATTGCTGATATTTCTAATTCTGTCGAAGCACCTCTGAGTGGTTTTATAACCCTTTGACTAAGATAAAATAAAACTTAGGAGATAATAGGCTAAGATATGCAAATCAAACTAAAGTATCAGTCCACACTTATGATTAGAGCTGAAATTATGTGAGGTTTTTTTAAACAAACATTTTAAAAGTATGTTGAGCACAGCACCCCTGATTTCCTCTCTGCAGGAAACAGAATCCATTCAAATGTTTATCACCCACTTCTTCTTGTTTGCTTTGGAAAGAGGTTTCAGAACCTCAACATGACTATCTGGAATTATGTAAGCAGCTGTGAGAGATGGTGCGAACATCTCTAAAACCTTGCTGAGAACATGTCTAGTCTGGAAATCCACAAAGTAAAGAGCCAAGAGACGCTTTCCTTTAGTGGCCCTACACAGCCATCAAACAGAGGTTCCTAGAACAAAACAGGTTTCCTTAATCTTTTGAGGATGGATTAAACTGTCGTAAAGTAGATCAACCTTTGGCTACTGCAAGCTATCCTGAAGCTGTATCTGATTATTTTTTCAGCACCTTTTAAATTCATGTTTCTTCTTAATGTTTGTCTGTGTATGTATTTTGTGTCCATGTCTAGGTGCTGGCAGCAGGAGCCGCAACATGACGTCTATGAGGAGCGGCTGGGTCTGTCCAGTGCCTGACACAGATAGTTCTAGCCGGTTCCACAAAGGACCTACTGTGGGACACAGCTGAGCCTGTCAGCCAAGATGATGACACCTGTGGGAAAGTGTGTTTAAGAAAGGGTAAAAAAAAGGGTGTACAGTGGTTATGAGAGAAAGGAGTGAGGAAAAAAGTGTGAGAAAGAGCCATGAGGACATCAAGGTGAGAGAAGAAGGAGGTGGAAGACTGAAGTTGAACCTGGGAAGAAGGGTGCAGGCAGGTGGTTTTGGTTTTGTTTTTGTTTCTCACTATCCAAATACATTTTAATTGGCAATAAATTAAATTCATTTTCCCCAAGTTGAGTCTGCTTTGCTCATGACAGTAACCTGTAAGTGATCTGCCTGTATTTATCTCAACCCATGAGCTTTTTCATCACATTTTCTCCTGCTGTCCAGTTGAAGAGGGGGAGTGAGAGAATGGCTGGGTGGGCATCTGGCAGCTGGCCGAAGTCAACCCACCACAGTGTCCTAGATCTTGCAAATGTCTTCCCAAAATTTCTAACATAACTCAATTCCTTAATTAGAAGGTAAACATTGTTTACTTATAGTAACATAATGTTAAGGGTAGATTCCAGGAAACAGTATAAGAACTACAGATACTGGCAATAATTATGCTCAGTGATGGTCTGACTAATGCTGACAGGTAAAGAGATGATGAGGATGAGGAAAAATCTTAAAAGTCTCTGTGTCAAACTTGCTAGAACTGGCTTCTCTTCTTTGATACCTAGAACTGTTTGAGACTCACTCTTTGTTTTTAAAAAAGAAGGGGAAATGCAAACAAATTTAAAAGTAAAGCAGGGTGCTAGTTATTCTGTCAGGCTAGTAATGTCATATTGCAAAAACATGTGTCCTAATGTTACTGTATCAGTCAGTAAATCCCTCATTCCATTACATCTGGTTATAAATGCTCCCAAACTCTCAGATTTCAAAAATGTAAATTTAAACACTGTAGTGCCTATTTATGTCTAATAGCAACTGAAAAAAACTACATGAGCGAATATAGAAAAGTGTCACTCCCCTCTCTAACAGGAAAGATTGTTTACCACGTGTATTCTAACAGCCCATATCTACAATATTTAAGAACAGAGAGAGTTGTGTACTCACAAAATGGTAGCACTATACCATAAAAATGTACATTTGAACTCTTTTATGAGAGGCAAAAGCTTGCATTGCCCTTAGTTGTACCCTTTATTCATAGAATAAAAGATTTGATGCTTAATAAATATAGAGCAGCTGCAAACATTGATTCATTTGTCTATCAAATAGTTGACTATAATCTTGTATATTTTACAACCCTCTTGAAATTTTTTCCTTCATTTTTAAACAACATATATATACATATTTCTATATGTCTGTAACATATATGCTGGACCAACGTACAATGAGCTAAACTGTTGGTCCTGAAGAGACTATTCCACTATTGATTACTGTCTTGAAGCAGAGTCATAAATTGCTGAATAAAGACAAGAAAACAAATTGTACTTTAGCTTGCACAAACACAGCTCAATGATTCTAAATCAGTATTGAAATAATTTGCCTTGCTCATGATGTATATGTTCTGAGAATGCCTCTTAGTCTCACTGGTTTGAAAAAGGATGTATCAAAATAGTGTTATGAATACATCAGTTCATTCTAACAAACAGAAATAACCTCAATTTATTGACTACTCTATCTGGGTTTATGCAAAAAAAATCTAGAGAAAATCCATAAACAATCCAGGCTGCAGTGCTTGGAACCATAGTTGATTACAATTTGTGGCATCAATGTGTTTTTCTGCTGGACCTAGGAGTCCTACATGCCAGCCTACATTGCCTGTGTCTCAACAGCTAGGTTAGACATCTGCTTAGGTGTAGGAGCTATGGGTGCAAATTGTCTCAGGCCAAGCTCAGCTAAGAACTTTGCTCTATCTGGCAGACTGGAATGGTTTTGGAAGAAGGCAAGGGATCTGTGGGAGTCATACAGCCACCACCATCTTAAAAGTTCACAGGAGAGCTTGAGAATGATCAGATGGAGCTTTTCAAACACCTGTGAGATTCATCTGGTGAAATGCAAGTGTCTATAATGCAGATATATACAAGTAAGCTAGTTGTCTGAAGTCCTTTCACACCAACTGTCTCTTTTAGGCTGCAATTCATCTTGTCCCAGGAGATACCTAAAATAGTCAGGTCGGGCCCTACAAGCCTCTCTTTCCCCCCATTGACTGTGCAAACTGCTTAGCAAAATGACATTGTCCTCAAGCATGGGAATCAGCTAACTGAAACATCAAATGCATTAAGCTATCCCATGGGGCATTCAGCTTATCCCATAAAGGCATGGATCTGCCATACACCCTGTCAAATCTCCCAGCCTCATGTAGATTTCTCTTATATCTTAGGATATTTCAAAAGGCAGTATCCATTTAAAAGAGCAACTGTGTAGTCCTTCCCTGTGGTCAGCCAAATCGCTCTCTACGCTTTAGATTTCCTCATTGATTCATGGACTTCCTTTGACTGTAATTATAGACCAATAACAGATATCCAGCTCACAGGCTGACACAAACATATGGGTGCATAGAGTTCAGTGTTGATCTCAGACTGAACATTAACCATACAGTGTCCACATTTTGGGCTTGACCTAGCTACCTGAAAATAAGCAGCCAATGCTATCTGAGATTCGATAGGGTGTCCAAGACAGCCTTATTGGCCTGACATTGTGACACAGGACTTACGAAAAACCCGTGTCCTTCTTAAGTGCTGAGTAGAGGACAGGCAGGGCACCCTATGGCACAGTAAATAGCACCAGATGCCCATCTTTAGGAAATTAGGGGAGTATTTTGTTGTTTAAATATATGGTTCTAGAACCATGTTAGATAATGTAAGGTCTTCCAGTTGGTTTTCATCTGCTGCTTCAGAGAGTGCAAATTACCCATAAGATCTGAACAAGGTCTAGTGTCTACACATTATTCTACACAAAAGTCTGCAGTATCATTTCATGTGTCCTACAACATCCTTCTTGTTTTCCCTATACTGTTCCAGAAAGCCACTAGCGTGCCCTCAGTACCACGCTGGATACCTCAGCACACCTCAAATGACAAACACACATGAGCCAGCAACTTAACACTTACTTTAGAGTTATGTGAGGGTGAATTCAGTCTATCCTTCCTACCAAGGCTCAGGTATGAACTAGTACTGCAAGATTTAGGCTATTCTGTGCCTGTATGAAAATGCAATATTAAGTGCTGAGGAAATTAAAGAAGGATGATAATCACAGCAAAAGGACAACTGAGCAAGAACTTTTAGAACCACGATTCTGATTTTAGCAACCCATGCACAGTTTCTGTATCACTTTAGGCCTGTAATGTCATTTAGTATACATTACCATCAGTATGAACTAAACTATACTTAAGCTCTTAGTTTTTATTTTTATTTAAAATCAAAATAGCCTTAAAGTTGTGGAAAACCCCAAGGCATACAGAAATATCACTCTATTTCTTAAAAGATATGTCAATATTTATTCCTGAAAAAATTAATAAAGTGACTTCCTAATTTCCTCCTTTTGCATATATATAAGAATATAGGTAAGTTAGTGTTGAAAATTTCAACTTATGTGTCAAAGTAGCTGCAAGTTCTTGTTATTTTTAGTGTCACCTCAGTTTCTTTTTTTGCCTTCTTCAAACCTGCATTCTGTCTTAATAAAACATAAAATGGTGCAAAAAATCTAAACTGTACATGTACGAAACATATCTGAGTGCTGTAGAATTATAATTATTGCAGTTCCCATTTCATCCTAGGTTATTGGACATACCAATACACATCTAGGTATGCTGATGTGCTTGAATATTGCAAGCTATTATTTTTTCCAGAATGGATTTCAAATGCCCCAATTTTGAGAATTTTTAAGGCCAACAGAAATACTAAAAGGGATAACCAATAAATTCATTTATGCAATTAACTGGATAAGGCTGTTGCCATTATAGCAAACCAGCATTGCACATCCCAGTTTTCACCAGGTCAGCAAATTGATCCTGGCTTGGATCTTTTCATTCCTGTTCATGGGATGCTTTAACGTTATTCAAGTAAATACCAGGGTCATCCTGACCTCAAATTATGTGGTTATTTCCAAAGTGCAAGCTGTTTCAAGGGAAGCCTGTTTATTTACTGATGCATGTCCAGATGTGCTTTTCAGACTTTAAAGAACAGATTCAGAAGCAATTCAGAGAAGTTCTACATGAATAATTTATCTTATTCTTACACATTTTTAAGAGGAGAAGGGACGTTATATGTTAGCATTTTGCCAATGCAATAAAAAACATTGCTAACTGGGACTTGTGTCATAAGTGTTTTGGTCACTGGGCTTGTTATGCTTGCACCGTAGGTGTTTCATTATTCAAAGGTATCCCAGATTGTCAAAACTTACTGAGGAGGTCAGAAAATCTGGATGCCTACTAATCTGTGAGTGACATCAGTAATTTTCTTTCCCAGCTACTACTGGCTTTGGAACAAGCCTGAAATTTTCAATACAGATGAAAATGTTCTAAATATCTACTGCTTCTCTGTTGTGAGGTGACACATTTAGAAGATGGTTTATTTCTTTTGTGAGCTCATATGGTGAACATGTAAATATTGGCACATCCAAATTCACAATGTGAAAGAGGCCTTAAGGCTCCATGTATAGTTTCAAGGACTTGCTAATGCAGCACACAAGGCTAAGCAATGAGACAAGGCTGGGGAGCCAAAGTCTGATTAGTTTCACCTAGTATTATGCAATGTCTGTATGAAACTGTAAGCCACTGTTAAAGCAGGAAAAGATTGGCTGTCTGAGGAGGTAGCATGTGTCATCCTGTAATGCTGAAAGCTTCCCAGGAACACACAGAGCAGCCCTCAGTCCTGGCCACTTGTTCAGGAAGAGTGAATGGGGCAGGTACCAATAGGCAGCTAGCATGAAGAAGGGAATGAAGAATATTTGTTCTGAGAGGAGTATGTAAGAGCCTGTTTTCTCTAGCCTAACAAAATGAAAGCTGAAAGTAGCATGACTGCTGCCTAAAAATACACCAAACGGGTAAATACCAGGGAGGGACAAGAGTCACTTAAGTTTAAACACTACATTGGCACAAAACCAGAGCACAAAAGCCATGAATAAATTGAAGCTACAAATTAGAAAGAGATTTCTAACTACTAAAGCAGGGATGTTTTGGAAGAACCTTTTAATAGGAGCATTAGCACCTTTCAGGTGGAACCTGATAAGCTTATACAGCTTGACAAATTCATGATGTGCCAGAGTAGGGATTAACTAACCAAAAATTTATCCACCACCTATAGTTCTTTTTCTGACCATATAGATTCAGAAGAAGGATACTGCTTATAGATTTATCCAGGTTATAAAGAACTTCAGGAAGTCCAATCTCCAGCTGGGTCTTGAAGACTCTTAAGGATGGAGAAAGACCACATCATGTCTCTGTGTAACTTTTTCCAATGTTTGACTGTCCTCATAGGAAAAAAAAAGATTCTCTTTATATGCATCTGGATCTTTCTTGTTTCAATTTATGCCCTTTTTCTGTCATTTTCTCACTATACATTGCTGGAAAATCTTGGCCTCACCTTCTTAGTAGCCTCCCCATGGGTACTGGGTGCTGCAGTTTAGTTCCCCCAAAGTCATCTATTCTTCAGGCTGGACAACCCCTCTCCCTCTGCCTTTTCTCATAGGGCAGCTGCTCCAGCCCTGAGCCATCATGGTGGCCGTCTGCTGAACTCGCTCCAAATACTGATGACTATCTTGTACTGGGGGAACTAATACTGGGTACAGTACTCTAGATGTGGTCTGATGAAAGCCAAGTAGAGGTGATAATCCTGTCCTTCGATGTACTGGTTTTGATCCTGTTAGTGAAGCCCAAGAGGCTTTTGTGCCTCTTTGCTGCCAGGCCACTGCTGGCTCATGCTCAGCTTGCTGTCCTGCAGACCCCGAGGTCCCTTTCTACAGAGCTTCTTCCCAGGTCTCAGTCCCCAGCCTGTATCATTGCAAGGGGTTCTTCCACCCCAGGTGCAGGAATTTGCATGTGTCCTCTATGAGTTTCATATGATTCCTGTTAGTCCATTTCTCCAGCCTATCTAGGTCCTTCTGGAGGCCAGCCCTGCCCTTGAGCATCTCAGCTGGTCCTCTACAATTTGGTGTCATCTACAGACTTGATGCAAATGCACTCTGATACCTCCTCCAGGTCACTGATAAAGACCATAATAAGACAGCTCCCAGGACAGACTCTTACGATACTCCACTCATTACCAACCTCCAGGTAGGCAATGATCCATTAATCACTCTCCTCTTAGACCAACCATGGAATCAGTTTTTTACTCGTATGCTTGTCAACCCATCCAGACTCTAACATCTTAACTTTCATGTCCTGACTTGATTTTTGGTTCAGCCTACCTAGTTCTCATTCCAGTTCTCTTGTTCAACACTGACTATTTGTAATTTCTTCAGATTTGTAGAGAAACATTTTAAGGAATGATGGGTTTAGGGATGAGAGCTGGTTCATATTCCAGAGCTGAAAATTAGTTTCTTTAGTGGGTAAAAATAAAAAGACAACCTTACTGATAAGATAATTTGTTTGAGTAAGGGAGAGTCCCAAGGTATGAGTTTCTCTCACCTCATGCTAGATGTTTAAGAAGCAGCCAGTTATCCTGGATTCTCATGATAGTCAATGGAGAGAAACAGGTTTCACTGGAGGGTGATACGTTTGATTTGTTTTAGACTTAGGAAGAAATGAATCATTCACAGGATACCCTTATTTCTCTCCATGGGTTCTTTAAATGCCTGAATTAGGACAGATTAATATACATCCCCTACCTATACTACCCAGGAGTTCCTGATGGATGATCCCAATATTCTGTCCCTCACTTATGCTCATTATGTGCACATAATGGGTATAAAGGGCCCAAGCCATGGTAGAGAGCCATCATTTAATCATGATAAATAGAATATAAAATGTTTGACATTATATAAAATGTTTGTAACAGAAAAGATTCATTTTCACCTTTTGAAGAGAAAAATCTGGGCTGAAGGAGTAGGAATATAAAATCAACCTTATTCATAATTGTTCTTTATTCAGCTGCATGTTAGAATGATAAGTTGCCACACACACACTTTTTTTCCCCACTTCATATGGATAACTTGTTCATGTATGTTCAGCTGAAGTTTCCACACAGTAATTCATTAAGCTACTCTGTTTCATTATTACTTTTATAAATATTGCTGTTAATAATTTTTTGATCAAAATTAATGGTTGCCCTTCCTGAGGGATCCTAGATTATGCTGTTATAGATTAATTGTTTATTTTGTTAAAGAGGATTTAGCAATTAAGAAATGCAGTAGAAAACAAGTTGTTGACTTCATGAAAATATTCTTTATTGATAAATAATATTGATAAATATATTGATATATAAACATGAAAATATGTTTATGTAGCAGGGAGAATGTTATCAATATTATGGTCATCTAAAGATCAGTGTAATCTATACATTGATTTCTGAACTCACAACCTTCTTGGACTATTCTAAAGTGCTAAGTTTTGTATTTACATCTTTGACTTTGCTTAAAATCTTATTCAGAGTTCTCTATTGACTGTTTATCTCAGGAGACTGGTTTCTCAAAAGTTCTTCAGAGTCATTTATGTTTTGTTTTGATTTGGTTTTCAGCCAGAAATAAGCTATTGTTACCTTACAGAATTAAGCCCATTACCTTCCCATGAAGATAAGATGCATAAATACAACTTCTGTACAAGCAGATCAGTTCTTCCAGTCTACAGAGGTATATTAACAAAATATTAGTAGACCAGGTATAATGTCTATAGGCATACCCTTGTGTTGGATTTTAACATGTTATATTGTATAGAGCTCTTGATAAGAAATTTGAGTAGGAATATGTTGCACAACTCTCTGACAGGGTGGAAACTGGGAATGAAAGACCTGCCAGTAAAAAAATAAAAATTCCCAGACTGGTAGTAACTACAGGGAGCATATCTGAGGCATGTCTTGCAAAGAGAAAGCTGTTAATCTGTCTTTATCACTGATGCCACAGAATAACCAACAGAAGAAATATTCACACTCTGATTCCTTCCCTTGTACGTGAAGCTCAATATACAACAGATAAAAATGACATAACTCTAATTTTTAGTATTTTCTGGGTTCTTTCTTGCTACTGAGCTGGCATGGCCTAACCTGGGCATTCATCTTTTCCTGCGTATGAGCACAAAATGCTTTAGCTGTAACACTGAACATACAGTGGGATAGAGATTCTATTACCATTACAGATTATACCACACGAAACCTTGAGGGAGCCATATGTACTTCATACCAACCCATTTTGATATCTCACAGAAATGCCATCTGAGTTACCATTCCTTTAATGACAAAGTTTGTGCATGCAGTGAAATTATACTCTGAAAGTAGTTTTGGAAGCCTACCTACCTCTTGAAGTGTTGTGCTCACTAGTTTGCTGATACAGTCAGAGTGAAACAGCATAAATCTCCATAAATCTTATTTGTAAACTTTTGAGCTTTTTTCCATGCTCCCTGTAAGCCTCCACAAACATTCCTAAATTTTTTCCTCTTAAAAGCTCTCTGTAACTCTAATACATATAAAATACTTATAGTAAAATACTTATAGTTGCTAAACACCCAGTATGCCAAGGACAATACTGGATCACTGTTTACTCTGCTTCTCTGTTAACCTGTATTTGCCTTTCTTTTTCTCTTTGAGGCAATAGGTTGTAAAGGTAGGGAACCTGAAAGAGCTGTAGAGATCATCTCTCTGTTCTGTGTTTCTGCACTGACAAGCACCACAGGGTCATAACATGCCTAAGGCTCTGAACAGTGTCATGATCATAAAAATTACAGCCAGCAACAGTTTTAGCAATTAAATGTAAACCAGTCTCTGTTTAATTAACATTAAACCTAAAGACAAGCAAATCATGGTAAGGAATAGAAAAATATCCCCTAATCTACCTCTTCTGGTTTTGTTTGCCTACACGTCAAGGTAATTTTGCCTATCTAGAAAAATTTTGCCTGTCAGGCAAAATACATATACAATATAATATTTCCATATTAGAAAGGAAATAGAAGGATAATAGAAAGGATTGTAATAGTTATTTGTTTTGCTTTGTTTACAAACTTTAATGTCTATATGCTCTTGAAAGAATAAAGTGGAACGCTCCAGAGCTGTATCAGGGTACAAAGCAGAGAAATCAATAGAGAATAAGAACAATTTCTGTTACTGAGTGCATTGAGGAGGTGTGCCTAATTGCCCAGACAGCAGAATGAAAGTGTTTCCCTTCTATACATATTAGAGATTAAACATTGTAATATTCATAACAGCCTTTTTTTACATTCCAGACTGCAGGCTTCCAGAAATAGTCTTTCAACAAGGAATATTATTAAAGTTTTAATTTCTTTTCCTGCAACTATAATATTCTTCCCACAGAGGGAAATCTCTTTCTTCTCTGATACAGTGTGGCTAATCATTAGTTACTTTCCTTTTCAAAGCTGCAGACATAATAAAATTGTGAGTAGCTAGCACTTAGACTTCTAACTGAAAGCCACTTAATGCCATTAGATCAATGAACCCTGAACTCCTGTGCACTCTTACCATTGTTAAGGTATAAAGAGACTGTCTTATGGTGTTTGTAAGTATATCCACAAAGCTTCTTTGTGTCACACAGCACTCATTTTATATCTAATTATATGTTATGAGAGACAGAGAACATAAAATACTTGTAAAAAACAGAACATCCAATATTTGCAAATTCTAAAAAAATGATAAAATTTTGCCCAGCAAATTGTAATGGCTTAAATGCCAATAATAATAAATGCTTCTTTCTGTACTCAATAAAGATTGAAAGCAAGAATAAAATAAACCAATAGAAAAGTGAAAGAAAGCAAAATTGTGAACATAGATGATCAAGAGGTCTTTTCCAACCTTAATGATTCTATGATTCTATGATTATTATATTGGTAAAGTTGAGAGTAAACATGTCATTGTTTAGGTGCTTAGGCAAAAAAA